>JALPCE010000100.1:0-72226 GCA_026538705.1 Aureobasidium sp. GC_Fusr_1
AACTTGTGGCTCTGACCACGGGTGAGCTGGGCATAGCAGCGAAGACTAATGGCACGAGTACCGAATACCGATTTGATCTGAAACACGAGGCTGTCGAAGGAACCGAGGTCAAAGTGGAGCAGTGCACTAACGAGTTGAGCTTCGCTTGAAGCTAGCACACGACTGTGAAGAGACACGACGTCTCCGGCAAAGGTCGAAGTGTCTTCCGAATGATATCTCACTAGGTACAAACGACTGGATTTGTTAAGCCACGTACGTGTTGTTCGCAGAAATTCTGACTACGTTGATCATTCAAGAAGCCTTTCCAAAGAGATTGAAGACGTCCATTTCGTGGCTTGACTGGCATCGTTACTGAATACGTACAGAATGCTACATCTACCGACTAGATACTATTAAGCCTTCTTGGCTAGTCTTGCGGCCGTAAACTTGTCATAAAAGACCTCTTTCGTTTATCTGTCGCGACCGAAAGTAGCGGGTCCGGCAGGCTTGTTGTCAAGGATCTTCTCAATCTCCTCCATGAGCTCCGGAGTCAACTTCTCGAGCAGCTTCAGGGCTCCGAAATTGTCCTCCAACTGCTCGACCTTGGTAGCACCAAGAATGACAGTAGAGACATTAGGGTTCTTTGCAGCCCATGCCAAACTCAGCTGGGTAACGGTACCACCGAGCTTCTCAGCGATGGTAGTGAGCTTTCTGACCTGTTCGATATGTGTAAGTAGTTGGTCATAGAAGGAACACAGAAGAATGGTTGATACCTTCTCGATCTTGGCTTGGCCCTCGGGACTCTTGAGCTGCTTGACGGTGTTCTCGAAGAAGTCCTTGTTGGTGGCAAAGCGAGAATCCTCAGGAATGCCATCGTTGTACTTGCCGGTCAGAAGGCCAGAGGCAAGAGGAGACCAGATGGTAGTGCCGTACTTGAATTGATCGTACAGAGGAGCATACTCGACCTCAAAACGCTGTCTGTGGAAGGCGTTGTATTGAGGCTGCTCGGCAATGGGTGCAATAAGGTTGTACTTTTCGGCGATCTGAGTTGCTTCCATAATTTGAGTGGCAGACCACTCAGATGTACCCCCTAAAAACGACACAGTCAGCGCCAATTACTCAGAGCAGGGTCAATTGCCACGAACAGTAATAGGCCAGGTTGAGGTTGCGAATGGCCTGGGTGAAGCCCTCGACAATCTCCTTCATGGGAGTTGCGTTGTCAGGACGATGAGCCAGGACAATATCGACGTAGTCGTGGTTCAGTCTCTTGAGGGAGCTCTTCAAGCCCTCAATGACGTGCTTCTTGGAGAGACCACGGGTGTTGGGCTCCTTGCGTCCAGTACCGAAGAAGATCTTGGTCGAGATGACATATTCGTCTCTAGGGTAGGCGAGCTCGTTGAGGGCACGTCTGTTGAACATGAATTAGTTTCTGCATTGATACAGCCTCGAGTCGTGGTGCTGCAACTCGAGTCAGAATCAGCAAGAAGACAATGTCAACTTACCCCATTTCGATCTCAGATTGGCCATTGGCGTAGACCTCGGCGGTATCGAAGAAGTTGCAACCTATGTTGCATTTAGCCTGCTGGATTTTCATGGAAGGCTCGAAAGATCATACCATGGTCAAAGGCCTTTTGGATGCACTCTTTGACAATATCACCCTTTTGAGTACCACCATAGGTCAACCAACCTCTGAGTCGATCATGTTAGCCACAAGACTCCAGTCAATGGTCGACGCATCGCACATACCCGAGAGAGAAGACGGAGACCTTCAAGCCAGTGGGGCCGAGGTGACGGAACACCATGTCCTTGGGATCAAACTTGGATTCGACAGCCATTGTGACGGATTGATTGATGGATGCGATACGAGAGTGTTATGGAAATGCACGAGGGGTGTCGATTGAGAAGAGTTCGATGGAGGAGGCTCGGTTTTGTAGGGCCACATCACCTTCCTAGAAGAGGCGGCAGCGGATATCCACATTGACCCCGCCGTTTAACTCCGTCTACACCGCAAATCGCCATATCGTCATCGGCATGTAAATTTGGTGATCAACTCAGCACCGTCCAGTTGAATGATGAGGCTCCGCGCTCAAAACGATGAGAAGAGACCGTCGATGTTTGTATGCCCCACGATATGCGCATGTGTGTATTCGACGGATACGCTGATACCACAGCTGTTTTACCGGTATAAACACCGGCGAAGCTTACCAAGCAAAAGGAGTAGCAGCCCAATAGACAACCAAAACATTCGACACCGGCTCAAGAAGCAGCAGCCCTACTGCGACACGACAATATCTGTCTTCTTATGCCAACTTGATCAAGGAGATCATATGTCATTGGAGAGTGAAGGATGGGACCGAGAGCTCGAGTCCCACGCGTTTGGAGGCTCGAGAACGACAGTTCGGATAGATCCGCCGCTTAGCGTCGATCTAATCAGCAGCTTTCTCCAGAAGACTCCCAATCCATCATGCTTGCTCTTACGACCCCGAAATACCATATACGCAACATGGCAGCTCTTCGAACGTTACGCCCAACGGCTCTGCCGACGGACATCCGCCGTATCCTCAGCTCTCCTCGCATCATGTCCTACTCAACCCCGGCCTCGTCACAACCCTCCACGCCGCCTCCGCCAAAGTCATCCGTTTCCGAGACCGAAATGTCGCACTTCTCTGCCCTCGCCTCGTCATGGTGGGACCCCGAAGGTCCTTCCCGCATTCTCCACGAAATGAACCCACTTCGTCACGTCTTCATCCAACGCTGCCAATCGCTATACCCAAGAGACATGACAAAGACGCCCCAGAAGCGGCGCTACCTCGATGTCGGCTGTGGTGGTGGCATCTTCGCCGAGTCGGCAGCGAGACTTATCGATACAGAGTCGGTGACGGCCATCGATCCGACAAAGGAGGTTTTGGCCGTGGCGAAGAAGCATCAGAAGAGCGACCCTCTGCTGTGCGAACCGGGAAGATTGACCTACATCAACACTGCTATCGAGAACCTGCCGCTACCGGCCACGCCAGAGCAGGGTGTGGATGTCTTGTCGGTGTTTGAAGTCATTGAGCATGTCACACACCCTGCTCCCTTCCTCGCCAACTGCATGCCTCACGTCAAGCCTGGCGGTTGGTTGGTTCTCAGCACCATCAGCAGGACTTGGGCGAGTTGGTTCACCACAAAGCTCGTCGCCGAGGATCTCATGCGCATTGTCCCGCCAGGCACGCATGACTGGCACCAGTACATCAACGTCGACGAGATGAAGGCTTGGGCAGCCAAGCAACCAGGCTGGAGCAATCCCATGACCATGGGTGTTGTTTATATCCCTGGTTTTGGTTGGAAGGAAATTCAGGGCAGTGAGGGCTGGGGCAATTACTTCTTTGCTATTCGAAAGAACGCTTGAAGAGAGACGGACTCGATAATGTAATTCTAGTGTAGCAATATTGTATCATGTTGAGCAATTGTCCTGTGAACAAATTCACAGCCATGCACTATTTCTGAGATGGCGGCTCCTGATGGGGCACCTTCTAAGCACCTCCTCCAGCTCCGCCTCTCATCCTCTTACCGGCACCCTCATCACCGCCCTCGTGTGGACGCTTGTTGCCCTGAATTCCAGGTGTTCCGGGTGCAAACTGTTGTGCGCCAGGATTCATACCTCCTCTGCCGCCGCCTCTTCCTCTACCCATACCACCGCGAGGTAGTCCACCACGTTGAGCCTGGCCAGCGGCGCCTTGCACGCTAATTCCTTGACCTTGCGCGTTCTGAGCACCAGGATGTGCCAGTCCACCTCTGCTGCCACGGAATGCACCACCGCCACGCGGTAGCATGCTTCCGCCACCTCTGGGAATGCCAGTAGGAATACCGGTAGGAATGCCTGATGGAATGCCACTTAGAGAAGGAACCCGCACGGGACCAGGTCCCGCGGCTTGTTGACCTGGTGGGACTGGTCTCAATGGTGCGCTCGGCGTCTGAGGTGGTGTACCAGCTGCAGCCTGCGACTGTGCGGTGGCATTGTTGATTGCTTGAGAAACAGCATTAGATGGAGCCTGGTTCGGGACGAAACTTGGTTGACCAAAGCTAGTGCCCGGTTGTGGTTGCTGAGTCTGAGCTCCGAACTTTTGCATCCTTGCTTGCATCTTGTCTTGTGGCGCTTGACTGCTGGGCGTGGGTTGATTGGACTGGGCAGCCTGAGGAGGAGGCATGCCTGGCGATTGCGGAAGACCAGGACCAGA
Organism: Aureobasidium sp. GC_Fusr_1; assembly: GCA_026538705.1. Taxonomy (NCBI): domain Eukaryota; kingdom Fungi; phylum Ascomycota; class Dothideomycetes; order Dothideales; family Saccotheciaceae; genus Aureobasidium; species Aureobasidium sp. GC_Fusr_1. Next base: position 4,197 of record JALPCE010000100.1, read on the forward strand.
AGCCTTGAACGGAGAACTCATGGGAGACTGGGCTGGCTTGTTGACCTGAGGCGGCAGTGGGGAAGCAGCAGGAGCGGGCTTGGTGGATTTGGCAACCTCCCATACTTCGACGACTGGTCGTTGAGGTGTCTCGGTGGCGGCCTTTTCGACAACATCCAACTTGGCTTTGGCGGCTCTTGTCTGTCCTTCGGCCATGCCAAGCTTGGCCTTTTGCTTAATGGTCTCCATATTGACGGCCTTGGTCAAGGCTTGTTCCCGTTCCTTCTTGGCCTCTTCGGCCTTTTCTTGCAGAGCCTGCTCCTTCTCCTTCTGAGCCTCTTCTGCCTTCTCCTGCAAAACCTTCTCGTGCTCTTGCTTGAGTCGGGCAGCTTCTTGAGCAATCTTGTTCTGGATGTTTCTGGCCACGATACTTCTAATAACAGTGTTTTTACCAACCAGTGTACGGGCTTGTTCGTCGGTGAAGACCAGCTGGGCTGGGTCAATATCAGACGCCGTAGCTTGAGCCGTAGCTTGAGCCGGAGTCGTTGTAGCGGCATTGTCGACGGGAGGCTGACTGGGTGCTTCTTCTGAAGGAGCTGCGGGTTGCTCCTTGATTTGTGCTTGGTCTACCGCAAGTTGACCTTCTTTGAGAAGGCGCTCAATTTCGAGACGATGCTCTTCCTTGAGTTGTGCAATAGCGGCCTCATGCGCCTGGCGAAGTTTCTGTAGCTCCTCGCTGTGCTTGACAATAGCCTCCTGACGACCCTCCTCCTTGGTCTTCTCCTTGTCCTCTCGGAGCTTCTGGTTGAGCTTCGACTTCATGAGATTGGTTCGTTGGTTGTACAGGCTTTCAAGCTGCTCCTTGCTGAGGTTGTGCTGCTCCTCAAGTTGGGCGCGCAGTTTGGCAACTTGCTCCTCCACTTGTTCGGCGATAGATTTTGCCTCAGCGCTTGAAGTAGTGGCAGCAACATCCGAGAATTGGACTGGTGCTTGCTGAGTGGCGTTGGTGGCTGCAGCAGCCTTGAGCGATTCCACTTCTTCCTGTGCAGTAGCTAGCTCCTGTCTTAACTTCTCCAGATGCTCGGTGTCGTCGCCAGATTGAGGTGCTGTCTCCTGAGTTGGTTGCTCTTGGTTTTGAACCTCTGAGAGACTATCTGCACTAGTTTGGAGTTGTTGCTGGAGATCATTCTGAGTTGTTTTAGTTGTTTTGTTTCGTTGCAAAGAGATGTAAGAACTTACGACTTGAGCCTCAAGCTCGGAGATCCTGGCCTGCAAAGATTCGACCTGAGTGGACAGTCCAGCAGCCTTTGTAGCCTCTTCAGATGCTCTGGCCTCTGACTGCTCTAGTGATTGCGCCAATGACTCTTGTTGACCGTTTTCTTGGACTTGACCCTCTTCGGCTTGGGACTGAGCCGACAATTGCTGAGATGCAGCCTCGGCGTTGGCCACGGCTTCATCTCTGGAAGTCTTTGTAGACTCGAGCTCCTCCTTGACCTGAGTGAGCTCCTGAGTGAGGTGACTCTTTTCCTCTTTGATGTTTTCGAGCTCTTTCTCTAGCTCTCTGATCTTTGCGCTTTGCTCGCGAGATCTTGCCTTTGCCTGCTCAACGAACTTAGCCTTTTGTTCCTTCCATTGCTTCTCAGCATCGTCCTTGGTTTGCTGTAACTCTGCTGGAATGGCGTCAACCTTGGTCTGCAATTCCTGCTTTTCAGTAGTCAATTGATCACGTTCGGCTTGAAGGTCCGAGATCTGGGTCTTCATCGCTTCCATCTCGGCAGGATCGACTCTGTCGTATTTAGAAATGATGTTTTGTGTACGGTCTCGCCAGCGGTCACGATCTTCTTGCATTAGCTTCATTTCACCTTCCTTCGTCTCCAATTCATTCTCGACCTCTTGGATGCGAGTCTGTAGAGGCTGGATCTGGCCGGTCAAGCTTTCGATCTCCTTGATCTTTTCTGCCAATTGCGTCTGGGCTTGTCTTGCCTCTTGTCGCAAGGTGGTGCTGCTCTCACGGAAGACGTTGAGCTCATTGATGGTCTGCACGAGCTTGTTGTGGCTGACAGTGTTTGCTTCGTGATCGGCATGCTGTTGACGTTCCTCGCCGAGTTTCTGGCGTGTTTCATCGAGCTGCGTCTGCGTGTATTCGAGTTGTTGTTGGAGACGCTTACTTTCCTGAGTGGAAAGCTCGTACTGAACGTCGACAATCTCCTTCTCCCGACGCAAGTACTTGATGACTTCTTGGAGATTCTCAAACTCGGAGCCATGGATTTGCTCAGAGTCGTCTTGCTCCTCAGACGAGGTCTTCTTCTGCTGCAAGTCAGAGATTTGACTGCTGACAGATTCGAGCTGCTCGTGAAGAAGCTTGTTCTGGGACTTGAGGTCTTCGCGCCCAAGCCTGACTTCGGTCAACTCGCGCTCATATCTTTCCCTCACTTCCGACCAGCTCTCTTCGCTCTGGCTCAATGTGGCCTTGGCAGCTTCAGCCTCGGCCTTGATTGCAGCAACCTCGGTCCTGAGTTGGTTGTACTCGGTACGGACTGACTGAAGGTTCTTGGCAGCGTCTGCGTGTTTGACCAGCTCATTCTCGTAGCTTTGTTGGGCCTGTTGTGCGATCTCTGCTTGTGCCTTGAGGTCCTCCTGGTGAAGCTTGGCAGTTTCGGCATAACGCTCGGACTCGTCGCGGAGACGAGCAATTTCGGCCTCAAGCAGACGCTTCTGGTCATCCAATTGGATAGCACTCTCCTCGTGCTGGGTACGCAGGGTTGAGAGCTCACTGTTGGTGGTAGACAGCTCGGTGCCTAGTTCCTCGACTCTGCTTTCCAAGTCCTTGATCTTCTCATCCTTTTCTGCAATGATACGATCCATCTCCTCGCGGTATTGGTCGTTGGTTTCGTTGAGGCTCTGGAGTTCCTCTTCTGATGCTTGGCTGATGTTCTTGTACTGCTCGACTTGGACCTTGGCGTTTTCAAGATCACTACGAGCCAGTTCAAGGTCATGCTTGAGATCGGCGACTTCGAGAGCGAGCTCCTGCTCACGAGACAGGGCGTCCTCAGCATTGCTCTCCGAGGGTTGTTCCGCTTGAGGAGTGGGCCGGGGCTGGAGTGCTTGCACGCGTTCTTCTGATGTGCGGAGTTCGATCTTGAGCTCTTCTACCCTAGTTGAGAGCTGGTCGCGGGTAGTTTTGGCTGCGACAAGTTCCTCGCGAACGCTTGACAGACTCTTCACCAGATCATCGATTCTTGTCCTGCTCTGTTCCTGGTCATACTCTCTTCTGAGAGCCGCCTTCTTGCTCTCCTCGACTTCAGTTTCCAATTTCTTCTTTGTAGCATCAATGTCAGTCTCGAGCGTCTCAACTCTGTTTTGGAGTCTACGACGAGTTTCAGACTCGGCCAGTTCGCGCTCGTTCTGCAAGGTCTGAAGATCTGCGATCATCTTGTTGAGGCGGCTACGTTCATTCATGAGTGAATGGTTGTCCTCTGTCATACGAGCCTCGATCTTCTTCCAAAGCTCGCGCTCTGCTTTGAGGTTGGCGGTATCGTTACGCATGCTGTCGGCAAGGGTGCGAGCCTCTACCAGCTCTTCAGCGACCTGTTGTGTACGAAGATCCTGCTTGGCCGCTACTTCAGCCAAAGATTGGGATCGTTTTTGCAGCTCGGAGTTTTCTGATTTGAGCATGTCATAGTTGGCTTGAAGCATCTCGTAACGTTCATGAGCAAGCGTAACCTGACCACCGGAGCGAGCAACCTCTCCTTGCAGCTCGCCCTTTTCGCGAGCGAGTTTGTCGACCTGTTGCTTAAGCGTGCTGTGATCTGTTGCAGCCTCTTGTCTGTAAGCGTCGAAGTGATTCTGCATCTCCTTTAGAAGCTTGGAGTAGTCGGACAACTCTTTAGAACGGGGTGTGTCCTCTACATCTCGTGACATGCCGCCTGGTTGGGGAGTTGACGGGATGGGACCCACGGATCGGCCGAAGGCAGCTTGGAGATCGGTACCGGCTGGCAACTGTCCACGATGAGAGAGCATACGCCTGAACATATCACGCTCACGCATGATACTCTCACACTGTGTGGTCATGGACTTGATCTCATCTTGGTGTCTCTGAACACGATCACGAAGCTCGTCAAGCTCCTGCAACGCCTGTTCAGTCTCGGATTGTTTGGCCTTTGCAGCTTCACCCTCCATGCGATCGGCAAGGCCGCGGTTGAGTTTCAGAAGCTGTACGTTTTGCTCCTGCAGTTCTTGAACATTTCTGAAGAGCAACAGTCTTTGGCTGATCAAGGCTCCTGCAGAGGTCTCGTCTGCTGCCGAGGATTGATCGTCGAGCTCACCGTTGGCAATCATCTGCAGCTGCATCTGACCTGCAGTGTCGAGAGCGTCCAAACCCTGATCACGAGCTTGCATCTCAACCAGAAGAATCTTGATCTGTGCACTAAGGTCGCGGAGCTGTTGACGGAGAATATCGCCTTCTCTTGAAAGTCCCTCAGTTTGACCCTTGAGGTTGCGCGCTTCCTTGCGTGCTTCGTCACGTTCAGTTGAGGCTACATCGAGCATCGAAGACATTTCCAGGATCTCAGCCTCAATACGTTCCTTCTCCTCTCGCAATTCCTCCTGCTCAGGACCCCTGTTCTCGAGATCACGGATCATCTCATCGAGCTCGTTGCTCAATAGGTAGTTCCTGCGCTTCTCTGCCTCAAGGTCTGACTTCATGGTGCTGTACTCACTATAGAGTTGAGTGAAGTTCATGTTGCCCTTCATGCGTGCAGATCCAGGGGTGAAGAGGGCGGGTGATCCATCACGTCCAGGGGTTGCTGGTGCTAAACCATTAGAGTTGCGTTTAGGAGTAGCCATGACGGAAGCATTATTCTGTGCCTCAGAAGCGGCAGCTTGGAGGCGTTCGACTTCGAGTTCCAGTTCGGCAAGCTTGGCTTCTACAGCCTCACGGTCGGCTCTCTCAGTCTCGATCTCGGCCTGAAGCTGGCCAACTTCCTCTGCTGCGTTCTCCTTGATCTGATCGATGTTGTTCTGGAGATCCAGTAGGCGTGCCTTGGCGGTGTCTGCACTCTGCTTTTGGAGTTCGGCGAGTCTACGGGCACTGTCTAGTTCGACACGGAAAGATTCTTCAGCCCTGCAAGCACCTTCTTGCATCTGTTGTATCTTGGCAAAGGCGTCATCTGCCTTTTGGCCCAGCTCTTCCAAGCGCTGGCGAAGGGTTGTCTCCGTACGCTTCAGAGCGTCGACCGTGGCGTTTGCATCCTCGTTGACGCGCTGCAGTTCAGAGATACGAGCATTCTTTTCCTTGCGGAACTTTGTGTGTTCGGTAGTGCGCGTCTTGAGTTCAGACTCATGCCACTCGTTGTTTCGCTTGAGAAGATCAACCTCCTGCTGCAGAGCTTGCTCCTTGAACTTGGCACTTGATGCGGCGTTCTCCAGAGACTGGTTCTTCTCTTCTAATGCGGATATGTCACGACGCAAGGAGATTATCTTCTGGTGTTGGGTGGCAAGTTCCTGAGCAAGGTCATCATGAGCAGTGGACTTTGATTCGAGGACGGAAAGAGTCTCGCGATTTGACGTTTCGAGAGAGGCGATGCGGGCACGCAAAGTGTCGAGTTCGGAGTTTGAATCTGACGATGAAACCTTTACAGAGTCGAGCTCGGTCTGGAGCTCAGCGCGAGCGTTTTCTGTCGATTGAAATTAGCGGCTTGAGAACTGATGTGTAGAAGTCAAGATACACACGTTGATCATCGAGAGACTTGCGCAGGTCCTGGATTTCTTGAGCGTTCTTGTTCAGAGTGGCCTTGAGAGCCTTGACCTTTGACTCTCCGGCACGGACGGTGTTCTCTAGCTCAACATCGGATCTGAGCTTGTCGGCCTTGAGGTTGTCAAAGTCCTTTGCTCTGGCAGTGAGGGTCGACAGAAAGTCCTTGATCAAGTCTTGGGTGGGAGCATCCAGAAGAGAATCAAGCTGAGGCTCGTCGATGGAGAAGGCTTGGGCAATGAGAGCCGTGTCGACGGCGCCGGCCTGGGCGCGCGTCCTCATTGTCGCAATGGTTGAGCGGCTAGATGAATGTCATGAAGCTTCGGAAAGGCGAGGCGGACGTGTCGGGGTCGGACGAGACGCGTGACGAGAAGAGTGAATATCGCAAACGACAAGAGCAACGGAGCGACACGCGATTGGGGGCGTGTCTTGTGCAGTGAGTCGGCGGGCGAGCAGTTGCAAGACTTGGTACAAAGAATAGAAGCGTGCAACGACCAAGGGCCGAGCTGCCTGTTGACGCACTGACCGGTGCCGTTTGCGGCTGCCTGCAACTCCGTCACTTTCACAAGTCAAGACCCTCGACACATCAACCACGCCGTGACTACTTTTACACGTGCGACCACCTCATCCGGTATCCTTCCTCGACTGCCTGCCCGCTGTCGAACATCTCCCTTCAGCAACACTCCTCCAGCATCCTCGCCGCCTTGACCGGCCGACACTCCCGCCGGCATGTCTCTCAAGGCTTCTTTCAATAGCTTCAACAGCGAGTTCTCGGCCGCCACCACTCGCAACACCCAGCAGAAGCGCCCCGCTGCCGCCGTTCCTGTCCCCGTACCGCGTCCCTCTACTCCTGTCACCCAGCCTGCAGATCTCAAGCGCAAACGTCAGGATCTTCCACAAAATGCCGCTTATTCACAACCCGCCGACACGGGCTCGGGCAGAGAGGTCATGACCCAGGTCGTCTACGCTATCGACTACCTCAAGTCCAAGGACCGTCCCATCAGCTTCACCGACATATGGAACTACCTCTCCATTCCTGCCAACCAGCAGCAGCATCGTCAAGTCCTGCGACGCGCGCTCATGGAGCATCCCAAAGTCGACTATGATCCAAAAGGCCTCGATGGACAGCATCCCTCGTTCCGTTTTCGCCCCGTTCACAACGTTCGCTCTGCCGATGATCTCAAGGCCTACTTGCAGCGCCAACACACCGCTCAAGGCATCAGCGTCAAGGAACTCAAAGAAGGTTGGCCAGATGCCATCCCCGAGATTGAGCGTCTCGAATCAAAAGGCGAACTTCTGGTCGTGAGGCAGAAAAAGGACAATATTCCCAAGATGGTCTGGCCCAATGACCCCTCGCTCGACCAACGCATCGACCAGGACTTCAAGGATTACTGGACAAAGATCACTCTGCCTGCCAATCCTGGCGACTTGAGAATCGAACTTGAGAAAGCCGGCATTACTCCTACCAGTCAGGTCAAGGAAGTAATAAAGGTTTCTGGCGGAAAGGACAAGAAGAAGCGCACTTCGAGAAAGGTTGGCAGAAGCACCAATACGCACATGGTGGGCATTCTCAAGGACTACAACGCAGTGAAAAAGTAGCACATCACTCTCTCTTTTGGTTTTTATGATTTTAGCGCGGCGTTGGTTAAGGAAGCATATCAAGGGGCTGTTCTTGGAAGTACTGGGCAATCGACGGATGCAGCGGAAGCAAAGGGTATGCCGGCAATTTGTACCTTGCAGTGTCTCTTGTGCATACGCAATACCGCCTACTGCAAAGCACCTGTGTTGTGACGGGGAGAAAGCACTGCTGCTCAGCAGCAAGCTGGAGCGAGCATGCTGCAAACAGACACCGGACAGCATGATACATAGTCAGCAGAGTGATCTATCAGCAGCTTGTTCACCACAGAAGTGTTATTCCCGTCGGCGTTATATCCGCAATGCCATCAGCAAGTTCCTGTCAGTGACACCCCCCGCATGGGGAAAGTTTTGGCATCCTTGGGGTCGCGGCGCGTGCTCTATACTACTGGGACCTTAGTCGTCCAGTCACCACTTTGATCTATAAAGTTTACAGATGATCACCTGTTTCCTTTCGTGCTTGCATCTCTCTGTCCGCCTTCAGTCTGGAGAAGTTGGCCACCCATCCCTCCCCTCTCCTCCTTGAGCCAACTCTCATACCCCCGTGTTCGCCATGATGGATTCGCGCCGGTCTGCCACCCTTTTCGGCATCCCAATGAAGCACCTCACTTTGTTCACTGTACGGCTCGCTTTAGATTTGTTGACTCGTCGGACATGAAACTAACGTTACCACACAGTTGACATTCCAAAATTCTGCCTTAATCTTGGTATGCCCGGCCCAAGACTCTCCCAAGGCATCTACTGACAGTCTGCATAGGTCATGCACTACTCACGTATCATGCCTGCTGTTGATGGCCAGCGGTACTATACCTCGACCGCCGTCTTCCTCAACGAAGTCATCAAGCTCGCCCTCTCGCTCACCATGGCTCTCTACGATCTCTCGCAAGACGTGGCTACTTCTTCCTCCGCGACCGCTCTCTTCACCGAACTCATGCGTCGTGTCTTCACCGACGATAGCTGGCGATTGGCCATTCCGGCTATGCTCTACACTTTGCAAAATTCTCTACAATATGTTGCCGTAAGCAATCTGGACGCTGCGACTTTCCAAGTCACATATCAACTGAAAATCTTGACCACCGCTATCTTTAGCGTCACCATGCTTGGACACACCTTGGGTTTGAGGAAGTGGTCTTCCCTATTATTGCTCATGGCAGGCGTGGCCATAGTGCAGATTCCTGCTAGCTCTGGCCCAGCCATGCCCACTTTCAAGGATTTGAGGGAAGCCAATGCAGGCCTTCATTTCCCTCGCACAATTCACGAGATGCGAGACATGGGAAGCAGTGCCGCCGGGCAGCTGGTCAAGAGATCTGCTACATATGAGGGCATCGACAAAGATTTTGCCATGCAACATCCTCAGCTCAATGCTTCAATCGGTCTGGCCGCCGTCTTGGTCGCTTGCGTACTATCCGGCCTAGCTGGTGTCTATTTTGAAAAGGTTCTCAAGGACTCAAACAGCAAGACTTCTCTTTGGATACGGAACGTGCAACTTTCCTTCTACTCGCTGTTTCCTTCCCTCTTCATAGGAGTCATCTTCAATGATGGTGCGGACATTGCAAAACATGGCTTCTTCTCAGGCTACAATTGGGTGGTGTGGAGCGCCGTCTTTTTGCAGGCCGTTGGTGGTGTACTCGTGGCTCTAGTGGTGAACTATTCCGACAACATTGCGAAGAATTTCGCCACGAGTATGAGCATCGTTATCAGCTTCCTAGCAAGTGTGTGGTTTTTCCATTTCAAAATCGCAACCAGTGTAAGTTCTGAGATCCTCGATGTGAGAAGTGGCTGACCACCATGACGCAGTATCTGGTCGGCACTGCGACTGTTCTTCTTGCCACGTACCTGTGGACTAGCGATCATGGACCTCGTCCGCTAAAAATCGTGGTTGCTGAGTATGAGAAGACAACTATTGGCCACGAACAGCCGTATAGTGACAATAGAGGCACTCCGAACGCGAGATCAAGCTTTAAGGAAGCTCTGACAACCAGCAGACCAAGCACGCCAGTCAACTTTGAACGTCGAGGGGGCGCATTCAAACGAGAAGAATAAAGCAGCCTTTGAGTCACCTAATCTTCTTTCTAGATGTCTACATGATCAATATGTTCGATTTGACTCTGCTGACATGCGGTGAAAATGTTTCTCCTAGAGTGATCTTCTGATGAGTGTTGTTCGGGTTCTCGCTCAGAGCTCCTTCCTCAAATGCAGTAAAACGTTCACGTGCAAAAAGGGCTCAACAACCGAGGAGCCCTGGTGCCTGCCATTCGAAAGAATCGACAGTGACGTGACTGCCTAGATGTACGAGGTAAAGTCCCTCGCGGACTGATTTCACGAGTGCCGTCGTGTCTTTTTCCATCCTTTCGACCCAATTACCAAAAACCAACGGCTCATCGGCTCAATACACCTCAAGTGCCATGTATGCGGACGATCCGTACGGCCTCTACATGCCGTACGAGCAATACGCAGACGACAATGTCGACGAATACATCCGAAATGCAAGCCACGAGAACGATCAAAACAGCTACGGTTTTTGAGATCAAAGATTGCAGTCAAGCTATCCCAAAAGCTGACCTTTTTAGGACCGTCATGCCCACTTCGAGTAGTTACATCGACAGGCCAAAGCCAGGCCGCTGTTGGTAGGGCTCGATTGTCTTTACCACCCTCTGCGCCAGTTTCGTTTGAAGCCAATGACTATCAAGCGTACGATTATGTACCCTCGATTCCTGACGAGTACACGGGAGAATATGCGGAAGAGCCCTCAGAAGGAACGAGACGCCAATTCAGATCCGCAGCCCCCTTCGTTCCTCAACCATCACACCAGATCTTCCAGCAACAAGGAAGCAGTTCATCACCTTCGAACGCTCTGCCGTCCAGTCCAGCCTACCAAGCCAGCCAAAGGCAGCATCACCCCGAACCCACGATCCCGAGTCGACCATACACCAAAGTACAGCAGAAGAGGCCAGACATACCAACGGGCCCTCCCATCGTCCAGGGAATCCAGCTCGTCCCCGTACATACACTACCGGATCGATTTCAGGCCATCTTCCCATTCGCCATGTTCAACGCTGTTCAGTCCGCTTGCTTCGAAAGCATATACGAGTCTAACGACAACTGTGTTTTCTCGTCTCCTACAGGCAGCGGCAAGACTGTGCTCTTCGAAATTGCCATCTGCCGCATGCTTCGGGGCTGGCAGTATGGCACATTCAAAGTCATCTACATGGCTCCAACGAAGTCTCTGTGCTCCGAAAGGACTCGTGATTGGAAGGCCAAATTCGAGCCGTTGAATCTGAAGTGCGAAGAGATGACAGGCGATTCGGATATCACCTCCCTCCATCACGTTCAGCGAGCCGACATTATCGTGACCACGCCAGAGAAATGGGACTCGATGACGAGAAAATGGAAAGATCATGAGAAGTTGGTCCGCCTCATCAAGTTACTCCTCATTGATGAAGTTCACATTCTCAACAAGGACCGTGGTGCTGCACTTGAAGTTGTCGTGTCCAGGATGAAATCCATTGGCTCTGACACAAGGTTCATCGCCCTCAGTGCTACAGTGCCCAACTCACAAGACATCGCTACATGGCTTGGAAGAAATGGAGACACTCCCGATGTCCCAGCTACTCACAAGAGATTTGGTGAAGAGTTCCGTCCTGTTGAACTCAAACGCCATGTCTGTGGCTATCAATCAAACGCAAATGCATTCGGGTTCGACGCCATCCTGACCAAAAGGTTAGTTGAGATTATTCTAGCATCTTGTCACCTCTTATTGACTATGCGCAGGCTGCCGGATGTCATCACCAAGTACTCCCAGAGAAAGCCAATCATGGTGTTTTGCTTTACCAGAAAGTCATGTACAGAGGCGGCGAAACTCCTTGCTGAGTGGTGGAAGACCAGCACACCTAGAGACAGGTATTGGCATGCCCCTCCAGGCCAAATCGCAGTTCAGAACAAAGATTTGCAAAGTGTGTATTCTCATTGACTTTTTGGCGGGAGACTCTAACGCCTACAGATACTGTTACTGCTGGAGTTGCTGTCCATCATGCAGGGCTCAGCCAACAAGACCGTACTGCGATAGAAAAAGCTTACCTCGCAGGAGCTCTGAGTGTAATCTGTTGTACTTCAACGCTAGCAGTAGGTGTGAATCTGCCTTGTCACATGGTCATCATCAAAAACACTGTCAGCTATGAGGCTGGAGCAGTCAAGGAATACTCAGATCTCGAAGTCATGCAGATGATTGGAAGAGCTGGTCGACCACAGTTCGACTCGTCGGCTCTGGCTGTAATCATGACAAAGATGCAGCAAGTCAAGCACTACGAGCAGCTACTAAGTGGCCAAGAACGGTTGGAGAGCTGGTATTATTCTTGGATGTGATGTTCCAGAGCACGAGCGCTAACATACATATAGTTTGCATCTTAACCTTGTCGAGCATCTTAACGCAGAGATTGGACTGGGCATGGTCCCGGATCTCTGTGCAGCAAGGAAGTGGCTCGCTGGCACATTTCTCAAGATACGACTCCAAGACAACCCAACACACTACCAAATAAACGGTGATGCTCCGGATCGGAACCTCGGGGCCAGACTGGGACAGATTTGCGAGAATGCTGTCTCAGAGCTCAGAAGACTCGAGCTGATCGAGCATGGCCCATTATTCAAGTCCACCGAATACGGAGATGCCATGGCACGCTACTACATGAACATTGCGACCATGGAGTCGATCTTGAGTCTCTCAAGGAAGCCAAAAATATCAGAGATTGTATGTGGCTGTACATGCTATTTGCATCGTTATTACCTACTGACATATATTATAGCTGACCGTTATATCGCAAGCTCATGAGTTCAGAGAACTTCGATTCCGTTCGGGCGAAAAACTGCTATACAAGGAGATGAATGGCATGAACGACATTCGCTTTCCCATCAAGGTTGATCTCTCCTCTGTGGCACACAAAGTATCTCTGGTCATACAGGCCGCACTGGGGGGAGTTGGTCATATTGCTGATCGAGCCAATCATCGGGTCCAACATAGCATCGATCAGTCTCTGATCTTTCAACATGTTCATCGGTTGATTCGATGTATTGTGGACTGCCAGAACATTAACAAAGATGCAGTCGGCATACGCAACTCTCTCTTCTTATCACGTAGTCTGGCTGCGCGAGTTTGGGATGATTCACCAATGGTACTCCGACAAATCGAGCAGATTGGCCCAGTAGCCGTTAGGAAGCTGGTAGATGCAAGAATCACCACTATGGATGAGCTCTCAAATACGGATCCGGGTAGACTGGAACTTATCCTCAACAAAGCTTCGCCATTCGGCATGACGATGCACCGTCGAATTCAGGCGTTCCCCAAGCTGAGGGTTGATTTGCAACTCGTTGGACAGCCTGTAAGGATACTATATCATAATACTTTGGGGACTGAGCTAATTGCTACAACTAGGTGGCCAAGTCTCAGGAACATGTCGCTGTAAAGCTGAAGATAGACATTGGGTTCTTGAACGAAAAGACCCCTGTTCATTATCGAAACAAGCCAGTCTTTGTGATTGTTTTACTTGGCACTTCAGATGGACAGCGGATCAAATTCTTCCGCCTCAGGTACGCAGAATGTTGGCTCGTCCGTGACGAAGGAGCTTACCGGTTCAACAGTGCCGCGAAGCTACAAAACATCAACACAATAACCGAAACCGCATACTTGACGAGCCCTACCCAGTTGATTGAGTGTTATGGAATGATTGATGACCTGGGTTCGTGCCGTATGATCCTTGACTAAGAGTTGGGTGTCTGACTAACATGCTCTAGCTGGTACTATGCAGGAAGCTGCGATCAAGCCCGAAATACCAATTTCAGCATTCCAAACCATCAAGGATACTGCAGCGGATATTGGCAGAGATACACCAGCTACTCGATCAACAAGTGCTACCAAAAGGATCCCGATAACACTGCAAGCAAGTACTGATATCGACGAGTGGGATAATGGAGGACTGAAAGATGATGATTTCATCGATGCTGAATCCAGGGAGGATGACTTCATGGATGTCGACGCACTTGACCAGCCGATATCCAGTCTACCAAAGGCCGGAAAGTCAAAGAACAAGACTGCTATTGCCAACGCTACCGAGATCCCAGACGAGCAGAGACTGGAGAATGGAAGGTTTGCTTGTGCCCACTCTTGCAAAGACAGAAATGCCTGCAAGCATAAATGCTGCAAGGAAGGACTGGAGAAGAAACCAAAACCAAGATCAAAAAAGCTCAAAGACAGCGGATCGATTCCTACAGCGAGCAAGAGCAAGACATCTTTCTCGTCGTCGACCAAGGTGCAGTCAACGCTGGAGCTTCCGATCAGAAGAAAAGCGATTGGTGAGCCTGTAGAGCACCTCGACTTGTCCCAGGCTTCTGATCCGCCAAAAGTCAGGGTGCCCGCGGCAGCCGCACGTCATGCAAGTCTTCACAATAGTACAACCAGATTCAGCGAGATCCCGATCCTTGGAGCGAGCTCTGCTGCGCCAAAATCATCAGCTTTGAATGAAAAGTTCACCAGACCAAAGTTCTATCAAAGTCTGAATCCTTTGTGGAACGTTGAGGAAGAATTGTGTCAAGATGGCGCCTCGGTGGAATCTATCCTCGAGCTCTGCGATGATGAGAACGACAAGATGCTGCCAGACACTGAAGATTATCTGGACAAGGATGAGGACATGCTGGACGCGGCTTTGGTCGGTCTGGAAGATCCACAGAGCCTTCGGGATTCGGACGAGATTGTCGAACCTAGACAAGATGCCCAAAGTCCCGACATGCTGAACTATGGAGCGGACTATCAAGAGGTCAACGACGAGCTAGAGCTCTTCGTGACGCCGCATACTCAAGGCGTTGATGGCTTCACAGAGGAATTTGAAGATGCAGTAGCAATGTTCGATCAGAGTCTTGATGACGATCACTCGACAACGCCAGGCATGGTCAAGCGCAAACGCGACGAAAGTGTGCCGTCGGCTTACTTCTCTGCAAAAAAAGCCAGAACAGACGATGAAGCAGCACTGGAGATACGAGAAGATCAGAGACACGAAGAAAGCGAGGAAAGTAAAGAAGAGAAGGAAAAAGAGGAGCTGCGAGCCTGGTTGGCTGCAGAGCTTGGGGACAGCGTCGAGATGGTTGATTGATCAGAGGATATTGCTTGGAAGCTTACAAAGTAGAACAGGTCGCTTGAGGGAAGGATGATAATTGCTCGGGGTGAGATTATGGTATGGATGGAAGGTGGTGGAAGCGGTTTCACTGAGGGCGACAGATGACGTGGGCTTGGCGGTGGTTATATCTTTCACATGCTTCTCACAGGCAGGTAGAATAGTGCGTCGCATTACATACAGACTTTTGCTGAAACATTTCACTGCGACGCAAACATGTCGGTCAAGTGAGTACCGCACGAACCAAAGGTCGGATGGACAGGGGCTGACGATAGCAAAGCTGGGTTATGCTGGAGCCCTCATCAACGCAACCCTTTACTTCCCTCCCACACGAACAAACTCTTTACAAGTCGCCAGCCCGCACCACCTTCTCTCTGCAGTCACTCAACAAATTCCCTGGAAAGGAACCTGTCCACTGGTCAGCCTCTGCCGGCACCTTGTACCTCACCAACCGCCGCCTCGTCTACTTACCCTCCACACCAACCCCTCAACTCCAGTCGTTCGCCGCACCTCTTCTCAACACTCACGATTCGCATGTCGTCGCACCTTGGATAGGACCAAATGTGTGGACCGCCCTCGTACAACCTGTCCAAGGCGGTGGCATTCCTGCCCACATCCCTGCGTTAGAACTCAAGTTCGCATTCAAGGACGGGGGAGCATACGATTTCCACTCTGGATACGAGAGGGTCAAGGAGAGATTACAACAACAAGTCGACGTCGCGAGGCAATCAGGACGTCTCCAAGGCGATGGCAGTGAAGCTGGCCGGGGAAGAGGAGGAGATACTCTTGCTGCCGTTGACGTCGCAAACGTGCATTTGGACGATCTGCCTGCTTATGAGGAATCTGGTGCTTCAGTGTCTATCCCCCAGCCTCAAGCACAGGCTGCTCCGGCACCTGCATCGAGGCAGGCTCCTGCCGAGCCCGAGTCGCACGCGCCAGAAGTATTTACACCACCTGCCGAGCCACCTCCAGGATACGAGCAGGTGCAGAGAGAGACTGTGGAAGACGAGTTGGAGAGGAGATTGAGCAGTGGTCGCATCCTCTGAACGCGGCCGACTCTTTGATGCAAGTCATGTGTACGATGAGACGATACCCCACGACAATTTCATGGTTGCCGACAGACCGTGTATTAATGAGGAAAGGGCGGACGGCGTTTATGACATTTCTTTTTTCTTGCATTAGGCATGGTTGATTCAACAGCAGGCGCAAATGAGACAGGAACAAGCCAATCTCATTATTTCCACCACTGAAGCTCTCTCACTCTGCCTCGTCTAGATGATACCAGGAATCCATCTTGCGCCCACCACGCTCTTGTAGCTTTCGTACTTTCTTCTGACGCCCAGCTCCACAGTCTCTCCCTTGACAACATCCTCGTTCAGCATGAATTGTCTCTCCTCCAAGTCAGCACCTTCCCTGTACAATCCAAATAACCCTATGACAACAACGGCCATTGCCACCATTCGGACGAAACCGAAGAACGCATGGTTATGTCTCCACTCCTGCTGCATGGCAATCAAAGATCCCAGCCAGCCAAGCGCATAAGAAACATAGACCGGGTGCCTAACCAAAGCATAAGGACCAGTATTGATAACCTCCCTCGGCGTCACTTTGCCAAAGATGACAGAAAGGTTTCCCTGACCGGTTACTTGACCGCACCAAATTCCCAAAAGCGAGCTTCCGGCCAGGAAGACCCAGGATAACAGGTGCAGCAGTCCAGTGTTTGTAGAGTGGGAAACCGCGGCAGGGAGACTGGTCGCAAAGATGGAGGGAAAGGAGATCAGGATGGCGAGAACAGAGAGGCCTTTGACTTGGAGAAGACGATTGGAGTTGACGAGGCCGGTGGAGGGTTTGAAGAAGTGCAGGAAGATGGCGTAGGATTGGCCGCTGAGGAAGATAAGGTAGAGGATCTGGACGAGGGATAGGAACCACATTGTTTTGGTTTTGTCCACTGGTTTGTTTGGTGTAGTGTGAGTAGAAACTGAAGAGGATGTGCGATACTGAGAGTCGTTGTTTCTGGTTATATACTCCACTCAGTGTGGTGACGATGACATCAGAGTTGATATACTCGGAATGTCTCAGATTGGTGGAGCAGGGTCGCCCACGTCAACCCCCACGCGGAGGCAAGGAAACTCGCGATGCCGAGACCACCGAACAAGTGGAATGCGACTTTGTACTGGAAAGGTTATCTTCAAACGGTCTCTTTCAGGTAAAAACTATCATGATACACATCATCAAGTTACTACAGCACCTGGTGTAAACAGAGAAGAAACATTAATAGCCACTTCCCCACATATCCTCCTCATCGATGACTTGGTCTATCGCGGCTGGAGCACGTCTTCCTTGATCCCTCTCACGCTGTCTTCTCTCTGCTCTACTTGTCAAATGAGGTGTCACAGGTGTCACGGGCGTAAATGGCATGTACGGACTGTACGGTGTAGCCATGCCTGTACGAGGAGCACCCAACATGTCGCGACGCCTCTCTAGGTAAGTGGTCTTTGTGACGAGACCAGGTGATGCCAATGGCACACCATCTGATTGTACCATGGCACGAAAAGGCAGCGTCCCCATGGTAGACACAGATAGGTTGTTGATGCTGCGACCACCCGAAACAGCTGTATCTAATCTGAGTTCCGTTTGCCTGGACGCAGCACCTGCTACTCGGGCGATCTCGTACTGATAGCTTCCGGCTCGCTGTGGTTCCGGTCGGGGCATGGCTCTGATTTCGTCAAAGTTTTCGACGTCCACAGGTGTTCCGTAACCATCGTGTGTGCCCGGCGTAGTAGGTGCCTCACTTCTGGGTGGTGGGCTGGGCGGAATACTTGGGTCGATATAATATCTTGGAGTCAGCGGAGTGCGTACTTCTTCGTCAGAAACTGCGCTCGGGTAATGGCGATGTTGGATGCGTAAGTTACGAAGTCCTTTTCGAGGACGTTTGCCTTCGACCTGAGATCCGAATGAAGATGTCCGGGTACGTGTCGACGCTGCGCCTGGAAATAATGGCATTCGTAGTTTTGGGGATGCGACTTGTCGGTAATCTGGCCGCATAGGTGAGATGGGCGATGTTGGGCGGAAATGAGGAGAGTGTGGAGGATATATGGCTCGGATCGGGCTCCTAGGAGATACGGGACTGATCTGAGAATCTTGCAAGTGTAAATGCGCAAGAGCAGGAGCCGATGTCAGAAGCCTCGGAGGTTGTCTTCTCGACATGGAGGATGTGGCCTCGGATAGAGACATTTCGTCTTCCGTGACCGTGTTTCGAGATTTGGCTGCTTCCTGTGCCAGCGCCGCAGCGTACAAATGTTCCAGCTCTTGCTGTCTGGCCACCCTGTCTGCCTCAATCACACCAGGGTCGAAGGATGCAATACTTTGGACCGCTGGACTGCCAGGATTACTGACTGTCCTGGTACTACCTTGCATACTGCGTTTCTTTTTCAGCCTTCGAGGGCTATACCAGGATCGTTGAGAATGTGGACTCAGTGGTGAATCGTCGAATTGGATGATAGTTGGTTTGACCATTTCTACCGACGTCGTAAGATAAGCCGACAGGGCCGCTCGTCGCATTCGTCTTCCGATTGTGAGAAGAAGGCTTCCAAGGACAAAGACAGTCGCTAGATAAGCGCCTACGATTCCGCAGATTTGACCGGCAAGCAAGCTAGGATTTCGAGAAGCGTGAGCAGACAGAGGAGGACCGTCTTCTGGAGAAGGAGCTGGGCCATTGTCAATGTCGACCGTCCAGAGACTTGCTTGTACGAGTGATGCTAGGATTATTGGATGAACGATGTGTTGAAACATACGGACCGGTCGGTCAACCATTGTCGAGTCGTTGAAGCCGACTACTCGGCGCAACTGCAAAAGCAGACATGAGAAGGAGAGAGAAGAAAGGCTCACCAGCAGGAAGTGCTTGTAAGTATGTTTGATAATGGCGGGCAATTAAGAGTGGCAGGTGAAGTGATTGATCGGATGGTTGCATTAGCGCGTGTGTGGCTTTGGATTGGGCGCTTAAGTTGTGGAAGGAGGCCTATAACGTCGACGCAACTGCAACATGGTCAACACTCGACGTGACTGGAGAGACGAACCACGAGTAATTAAAAAGTGTAAAGAAATAGGTATTCAGGAGTGTATCTCGGTGTAAGCGCTAGAAATGCCCAAGAAGGGAAAGAGGAAGTGCCAAGAAGGAAATGATCATAACCAGACCAGAATGCCGTGTTGTTTCTCGAGGGTATCTTGTCGCTCGCTGTTTGGTATGTATGAAATGAAGAATGAAAGCAGATCTGTAGCTTTTAACAGGCTTTTAAGGATCGTGAGGAGCGTGAAAAGGCTTGAGCATCGTTGAGTTTCCGTTGTTTCCATTGCCACTCGACCAAGACAGGGAGAAAATGCCAAAGATCAAAATCGGGCCAGAGGCACTCTAGGAAGACAATGCTTGTATGTTCATGACATTGCCACATCATGAAGTCACTTAATCTCGTAACACCCGAGGTCCGAACCAAAAGGTCGCAAGGAGGCGCGTCATGAGTAAATGTGTGGGCATCGATGGTATCCGCAGTGATGGCCTCGGGATCTGGAAACACGGTCTGAGGTTTTCTGGGTTTGAAGGCAGGTGAATGCGCAGAGTTGGATGTGCGAGACGAAGGCGGGTGGTCATCGGTGGAGGCGGCACTGATATTCGAGTCGTCCGTCTCTTCGGTGTTGTCTTCGTCGGCCTCGGCCTCCTCTTGAACTTGGCCTAGTTGAGTAGTACGCAAATGGCGTGCAATATGGAATTCTGAGAAGGGACGCTTGTTGACATGGCGCAGAGGGGTCGAGTACTCGCGGACAGTCTCGCGAATGGCGTGTGTCATCTCGTGGCGTGAGGTATACGGAAAGCAGACATTCAAGACAGCTCTGGTGTTGTTGCTGGTCAGGCGGACAGCATCGTCTATAGATTCCAGCACGTCGGACCGTACGAGTTCTCTCTGTCCCAAGATCTGGATGCGAGCGCCGTAGCGATGGAGGAGCTCGCCGTGCTGGGCCAGCTGGTTCAGCTTGACCTTGGCCATGTCCATGAGCGCATCGACTTCATACTTGGAGCGCTTGAAGTTCTCAATGCTAAAGGCGTAGATGGTGACAACTTTGACCCCTGACTTGTAGCACACTTCGAGTATCTGTCCCTGGGTCAATTCTAGGTCTAGGTATAGCTCGGGCGCGGACATACACGAGCGAGGGCTTCGAAGCCTAGATGATGGCCTTCGACCGTCTCGATATGATGCGTGCGCGCATAACGTCGGTTGCCATCCATGACAAAGGCAACGTGCCTTGGGATGGGCCCTTGTCGCAATGCTCCGATCAGCAGCTCTCTAACCCGCTGGACACCCCACTCTGCGGGCGGAGACGACAGAAGCCATCTGCTGAGGCGTGTCAGATGAGCAGAGGACATATCGACGTTGCTTTGCAGAGAAAGAACGTGCACCTCGTGTCAACCCATTTGTTATACCATGAATGCCCAGCCTGCGTCAGCTCCTCGGCACCGCCTGCCTTCGCTCTAAGCCCTCGTATCTCCGTCCGCCAAGCCGCTCCATCCCCGTGCGCCGCTCCCGAATTCTCTTTGTTGCTGCCGCATTCGACAACAACCTTTCCACCTTGTTCTCACTACACGTCTTGTAACCTGATCTGCATATCTGCTCATCATGGCGTCTATCGTCGAAAAGCAGCTGCAGAGCTTGCTGGACGGCTTCGACGCCTTGCGCCTGGAGTATCAGCGTGTCTACTCGCGATGTGCCGTTCTCGAGGCCCAGCTGGTCACGGCAAAGTCACAGGTCAGTCCACCACGCCCTCTTCTCTAGCACACCCCTCCTCTTGTGATGAACAACCTTTAGCTCTAGACCTGCAGCTGTTCGCAGCTTTGACAGATAACACACCATAGCATGTTACTGATCCTCCTTACCCACTCCACTCTCGACTATCAACCCTCTTCTTGCTGGCACACCCGCTGACTTGAACGTACAGTATTCGCGCCTTGCCGCCCTCAGTCCTGAAAAGGCCAAGCCCCTCGATCTCTCAGCTTCTGCGGCACTCCCGTTGGCTGTTGAGTTCGAGAGCTTGATAAGTAGTTCTAAGATAGTTGACGCCAGCCGTCGAGACAAAATCACTGTCGCTTCTCGTACCTCAAACTCGCTGCGTTCGACCGGCGTGGTCATCCATTCTGGGCCTTCGGCCGACAAACCCTCCGCTCCCACCTCATCTGCTGCCATGCCCTCCATATCAGAGTCTCCCCTCGAACAAGACTTTACTGTCCCGGGCACTCCGAGCAGACTTGATTGCCCTTTTGCTTCCATGGAAAGGCGCAAATTGAGTTCGCATGCCGCTTCCGTTGTATCTCGTTATAAGCCCGAATCCGTCCGACAGCCACGCGCCTCGGGCTCGCGCATCAACGGACGACGCAACTCTTCTAGCGCGCGAAACTCAGTCGTTGATCCCATAAGAGAGGTTTGTGCCATGGAATCACACAAGAAAAGTCCAGACGCTGCGCCATCAGTCCAAGGTTCGTCTACCGACAAAGTCTGCCCGATCCGCTTCCTCGATCAACACAGCCCAGAGGAGGTTGCTGCCTACTTTGAGCTACACAAACACGAACTTCCAAGGAGCCACGAAATATGTGTAAAGAGATATCAAAGCAACGAGGAACAAATCCGACAGCTCGATGCAAAATACGGTAATATCGTCAGTATGATTCAAGGGCTCGGTCAAAAACACGTGTCTCTCTTGCCTGAGAATCTGGGCGATGAACACCAGGATGCAGAACAAGACTTTGATCAGGACGAGCGTGCCAGCCACGAAAAGATTCGGAAATGGGCCAGCACCGTATACACAGGTCCAGATGCTCCGGCTGAAGATAAAAAAGACGAGGAAGGAACCGAGGATGAGCGGTTGCCTCGTTTCGATAGACCACTGAGGGATGTCCGTCTAGGTGAAAGCCCGAGCCGACCTTGGGGTATTCAAGTACCAATTGATGCACAAGACCGCCACAATAGTGTGTCGTCAAGCGTAGCAGCTGCTGCAGAGGTTCGAGCCCCTCAGCCACCACTTGAAGCACAACCAGAAAGACCTAAGGCAGAGTGCCCATTCGGATTTGATCAACAGAAGTCATCGGGACAAAACCAGGAGGATGGAATCGTCAATGAACCGGCCATCAAACCTGTTCAGGAAAAACCAGCTGCAGACAACGTGGACCATGTCGATACCAAACCTACATTCATCCGCCAAGGTCAATTCGAAGCATCCACGGAGAAGAAAGTCGGAGAGCAGCCAGTTTTCATCAAAGCAGAAGCTGGCGAACAGAAGAACGAGACTGCACAGATGGTGTTCACAGGACCGGTCTTCATCGGCTACTCGGTGCAAGAGGCCATGACTGTGCTGCAGTCGATGCAACGCAACTAGAATAATGAAGTAATGCCACGAAACGAATCATGACTGTCCATATCAATCAGGTCCATAGTACAAGTAGTGTGTGCAGCAATGTGAGTAGTTACAGGTGTGAATGTGAGGGAGAAAAGAGAAAGACGAACTTGAGGGATGGGACCATCGGAGCGACTCTCATTGGTCCAAGTAATGGGCCCGTGCACGGGGAAACGTCGAAAGGTTCGCAGGGCCGCCTCTTCCAAGCAACGACAGTCAACACATTCAGAGTCGCCTCATCACCGCTACCATGGGTATCTTCGACTACGTCTCCGACCTCTACTCGTCTCTGTCCGTCCAGTCATGCGAGGCTGAAGTCCAGGACGACCTCAAGTACGCCTCGGGCGATTTCAACTCGTCCAAGGACCAACAGAACGGCATGGGCACGGCTGAGCAAACCCGTGGCGCCACCACCAGGGGCGGTGTCAGCCTCGACACCCCTGCCTCGGGCACCGACGAGGAAAGCGCCTCCGAGGCCGAGGCCAACAAGCAGGACGCCAAGAAGCCCGAGTCCTCGAACGAGAAGGGTCACGTCGCCGGTGACGGTGGTGCTGCTTCCGGCCAGGTCGGCGCCGACAACGCTGGTCCCCACGGTGGATCCGTTGGCAAGCAGGACGACGATGAGGATGCCGAGGAAGAGGAGGATGAGGATGAGGATGAGGACGAGGAGGATGAGCCCGAGGACCCCAAGCCCAAGATTGAGGAAGGTACGTCAAGGAGCCATTGCCCATGCGGAGCCGACAGGGAACATGTCTGACAAGACGACAGAGTGCGCCAGATCATCCGAGTGCGCTCCCTACAAGCACCACTACGACCACTGCGTCGAGCGCGTCACCAAGCAGCAGGAGGAGAACGGCAAGGCCGACGAGAACTGCGTTGAGGAATGTGAGTATTGTTGATTGTCGTGTGTCAATTGCGATGTCTATACTAATGTCCACGTCTAGTCTTCCACCTCGCCCACTGCGCAACTGCATGCGCCGCCCCCAAGCTCTTCAAGCAGCTCCGATAAACGACACGCGTGCCCATAGGCCTCAGTCAAGCAAGTCGACTCCCCTTTGGTGGAAGCGATGACACTACCCTCTTGTACAAAGCATTTTCTACACGATGAATTGTACTATTTTTCCTTTCTGTTCCCTAAATCTCTAGACGAGTCGTTTACAAGCGATGAAAAGCGTGTAGCATAGAGTCTGTATGCCCAATTGCTTCCAACAGTGTCTGATCTTGTCTGTTCGAGCATGTATGCAACTAGATGGCAGGAAAAAGGCCGGCGGCGAAGGTCGATGGTCATGGTGAATATAATTGGCTCGGGAGAGACGGCAATGACGCAGCACTCATGTTTGGAGCTTCAGAAGTTGAAGCTGTGCTCTCTCGACATTTGACTACCATCGACGAATACAATCACACCGATCAGACATGTCTTCTGCAGCCGTCTTCCGCAACTCTGCCGTGCGCTCTGCTCTTAGAGCCAGCGCTCCCTCGACCACCAAGCGTGCAGCTATTGCCAGCACCACCTTTACCCGCGGCAAGGCCACTCTTCCCGACCTGCCCTGTGAGCTCTGCCTCTCTCGACCGTTCACGCGCAGCCTTGTACTGACCACGTTGTGCAGACGACTATGGCGCCCTCGAGCCCGCCATCAGCGGCCAGATCATGGAGCTTCACCACTCCAAGCACCACAACACCTACGTGACCTCGTTCAACACGGCCTCCGAGAAGATGGAGGAGGCTCGCGCAAAGAACGACATCCAGACCCAGATTGCTACCCAACCTCTGATCAACTTCCACGGCGGTACGACCATCCGTTACACATCGCCTCCCATCCACAACCCACTGACACCATCATCACAGGCGGTCACGTCAACCACTCTCTCTTCTGGGAGAACCTCGCACCCAAGTCGCAGGGTGGTGGTGATCCCCCATCAGGCGCCCTCTCCAAGGCCATCGACTCCCACTACGGTAGCCTCGATGCCATGAAGCAAAAGTTCAACGCCGCTCTGGCCGGTATTCAGGGCTCTGGCTGGGCTTGGCTGGTCCAAGACACCCAGACTGGCGCCATCCAGATCAGAACCTACGCAAACCAGGACCCCGTCGTTGGCCAGTTCAGACCCATCCTCGGCGTCGACGCTTGGGAGCATGCCTACTACCTCCAGTACCAGAACAAGAAGGCCGAGTACTTCAACGCCGTCTGGGATGTTATTAACTGGAAGGCCGCCGAGAAGCGCTTCCAGTAGACGACTGCCCTATGCTTTAATGACACTCCTAATTACACATTGTACATTATATAGTCGTATGCGAGAGGCCTCGGCCCTTTCCCGATTGTCTCGTGTTTTGCCATTGTAAGAGCTTCTTTTGTGCCAGTGGTTCTATTCTGTGGTAGTTACATGCAGGGAGCCAGAGATCTACTTCTAAGTTCGAGCCGAATAGACCGTTTACTCAATGTAGGTCCATCGTAAAAAAGAAGACATACCTAATCCTCAATGCCAGATACATGACAAGGATCCTTGAGCTTTGATGATCACACAACTACAAGACTGCTTCTCTCTACACCAATCACGGTCTGGACACAAGTCTCGATCTGGAGTTCTGAACACATGCACCGACAGCTCCAAAGCACCGACAGCTCCAAATACGTATTTACCTCCTGGTAACGTCGCTATCCATATCCTCGCTCAGGGCTGCTAGCCTGGAAGTCAAGTCCTCCCACCATGGTGTTGAAATCAATCGATGTATGAGTTCGATTTTGCTTTGTCAAAGAAAGCACGCACTTGATTGTTTTGTGCTTGGGATCGAGGATCACGTGCTCTTGATGGGTGCTGATGAACTCGAAAGGAAGGAGATGACTTTTGACATCATTAAATTGGAGGTCAATATGGATGTCTATGCCGTCGTGGGAACTAGATTGCCATGCAAATACTTTTCGATTTATGATACTAACATTCCATTCATGACATTACATAGAAAAAGTAGACAACATCTACAGCAAAGGCTTCTCCATAGGCGCAATAATACCCTGTTTGACGACAACTCTGGGTCTCGTGTTGCGCTGGAAGGTCTCCTTGGTGGTCCACTCGGGACCAACAGGAACACGCAGACTCCTCTCGTACTGCTCTCTCTTCTCAAACTGATGAGGCAGCGTGCTGGCCAAGTACTTCTTGCCCTTTCTCTGCTGGGCTTCCGAGATGATCACATTGTTGAGTTTTGCGTCTTTGCGGTTTGCTGCCTTGACGCCCTCGGTGACCTTTTTGTGTAGAGGGTTGTGAGCCATGCGCTTGTTTTGCTTCCTCGCTGCCTTGGAGAGGCCGGTACCGGTCCAGGAACCCCAGCCGGGGAGGAAGGTAGATTCGACCTTGTCGCTCTCGTCTTCGACTTGGGCTTCCTTCTCGGCTTCGAACTCGACGGCTACGTCGTCACCGGCAAAGGCGCGTTGGTGAAAGAGGGCCTGCTTGTCCTTGGAAGAGAGCATGGGATTTACTCTGTTGTCCTCTTCGGCATCCGCTTCTTCTTGGTCGTTGTCGTATTTGACGGTTTCCCAACCTTCAGTTGAAGGAACTGTGGTTTCAGTAGCTGCAGGCTTGGTCGTTTGCTTCTTTGCCTGGGCCTTATTTCCGGCAGCGGCGGGGTTTGCTGCTGCAGGTACAGGTGCGGCCTTGGAGAGGTCGAGGATCTCCTCGTCGGCGACCTTCTTGTTCTTCTTCTTGCTCTTGGACGAGCCGGTCAACCAGGCGTTCTCTTCTGTCTCCTTGGGCTCGTCAACATCGGCAACGGCCTTCTGTGCGTTTTGAAGGAACGATCGCGACTTCTTTGACTGCGAAGCAGGCTTGGTGTCTGCTTGGCCTCCGACCTTGATCTCAGCCTCAGCTTCCACTTCACGAGTATCGTCCTCGTCTAGAGCCTTGTTCTCTTCAAGCTCACCACGAGGGGCAGTCTTGAAGGGATTAGCAGAGCCCTGCGTAGGCTTAGGTCCGAAGATGGCACGACCAACGGTTGTCTCTGCCTCTTCTTCGCTCTCGCCGTCCTCGTCGGCCAACTCCTTACGCAAACTCTCAATGTCTTCGTCGTTCTGAGCCTTTCGCAATGCTTCAGCTCGGAGCATGAAAGCCATGTTGCCAATCTTGGACTTCTCTCCGTCTTTGGCACCAAGCTTGTCGATCTTCTTGGACAGACGCGCCTTCTCGAGCTCATCGTCGTCGAGTTCCTCATCTTCGTCATCGCTCACGCTGATGTCAGAGTCGTCGCTTTCACGATCGTAGACGTCCTTGCCCTCAATTCTTCTTCTCAGCTCCTCATTGCGTCTGGCCATGTCGATCAGACCTTCCCTGGCGTCCTCATCCCAGACGGAACGGTTTGACTTCTTCATGGCCTTTGACCACTTGCTGTCCTTGTGCTTGGTGCCCATTCTCTCCTCGGCACGTCTTCTATCCTGCTTTTCCTTCTCGTCCTCGTCCTCGATGCCTTCGGCTACAAGGTAATCGCGCTCAGCGGCCTCGGCACGCTCGCGCTCCTTGCGATGAACGCGACGGTAAGCCTTTGACTTGATCTTCTTGACACGCTTGGCCTTGACTTCCTCTCTGAAGAGCAATTCTCTTGCTTTGCGAAGTTCGGCACGTCTGGCCATGACTTCTTCGATGGGAATCTTGTTCATTTGCAACTCTTCGAATTGTTGAAGTTGGTCCTCCTCCTTGCCTTGCTTTTGCTTGTTGCTGAGACCACTCTCTTCCAGGATGTTTTGGATGGCACTTTCGAGTTCGTTGGCAGGTTTGTCTTGCTGAATAGGAAGCATCTTCTGAGTGCCGACGGCCTCGATGGCATTGGGGTCTGCCAGAGGGAATTGTAGGAACTCGGCTCTGCGGTTTTGAATGACTGTGTCGCGCCATCGGTCAAGAGTCTTCTTTGTTTCCTGAGTGGCAGCAGCTCGGTCCAGTTTGTCCTGCTGTCTTTTTGGTAGCGGAGCGTCGAGCTTTCCAGGGATGCCAGAGCGCTTGGTGGGTTTTTCGGCGGTGAGGAGCTTGAGCGACTTGCGAAGGGCGGGATCGGTGACAGTAGGTAGCAGATCAGAAATCTTGAGCTTCTGCGAGGCGGACAGTCCATATGCTGAGGGTTCTTGCGACTCGTGAGCGTCTTGTGTACGTCCACCGATACGCTTCTCTGGGTTGTCCTTGTTCAGCGAAGCGACCAGATCCTGCAGCTTGGACAACTTGGTAGCATCGTCTTCCTCGCCATCATCTTCAGACTCGTCATCCTCGGATTCTTCTTCGTCGTCCTCATCGTCAGAGTCTTCATCGGATGAGTCGTCGCCGTGCTTCTCCTCTGTTTGCATAAGGTCGTCCTCGTTGTCCTCGTCGAGCATGGTGGCTAGATCGACGCCCTCGTCGCCAAAGTCGCTGGCCGATTCGTCCTCGTCGCTATCGCCGCCTTCGTCGAGATCCATTTCCGAGGTCGGCTGAGGTCTCTTCTTCTTCTTTTTCGATGGACCGTTAGTAGAGCTTCCTCTGAATGTAAAGCCTTCGAAACGCTCCTCGTCGCTCTCTCCGAAAGCTTCGTCACTGTCGAGGTCGCTGTCACTTTCGTCGCCAATGTGGCCACCCATGCGCCACTCGTTGCCTTCGCTGTCGCTTCCCTCATCCGTCTCTTCGTCCAGTCCTCCTCTTCTTCCAGTGCCAGTCCTCTTGGCCACGGTCTTTTGTTGCAGTCGTCGAGCATTGCTGGCATGTTCCTCGTCGTTGTCGTCTTCTTCGTCATCTTCGAGTCTTCTGCGCTTCTGACGAGGCTCTCCAACCGAATCACCCAAACGGTGCTGGCGGACTTTGTATGTGTCGGGAGCGGAATGCGAGGCGATCGAGTAGGCGTCGAGTGTTCGCTTCTGCGACTTTTTGCGAGCGTTTGTCGGTTTTGCGATGGATACGCTCGAGCGAGCGACACGAGCAGGCATGACTGTGTGATTCGATATTTACAAACAAAAAATGCAAACTCTCGAAAAGTTCAAAGTCTCTCTCCAGAAAATAATTGACCGACTTTGGGTTGCGGCAAAAATGCTCTGCCAAGACGCTAAAGATTGGAGAGAGTCCGCAAGACACATCCGAGTCGCAAAGTGGTAGAGAGATCGAGAGAGATCAACACTTCACTATCGTCGCCATCATGTTCACTCCTACGCCTTCTCTGGGACGCGCTCTCCGTCGCCTCGCTCTCACCACCAAGCAGGCTGGCAAGGATTACTACAAGGGTACCGGCTCTGGCTCCATGGGTCGTCACACCAAGTATGGTGCATACCGCATCGACTGGTCAAAGGTCCGCACCTACGTCGTTCCTGACCTCTCCGACTTCCAGGTATGTGCTTGTTCCTCTCTCTGTCGGACTTGGGATCGTCTAACATCTCAATAGTTGAAGCCCTTTGTCGCCGAAAATATCGACACGCCCACAAAGACTCACCAGTTTGCCGGCAATGTCACCGGGAAAATGTACCTCGACGCATGGAAGAGCCAGGGCGGCGACATCTAAACAAGTCTGCTCAACGACAACTTTTTACTTTTTCCGTCACATCTGTCAGGCTTTACTTTATGATACCCATGGACTGCATTTTTCCATCTTCCCATACTTCATGTACATCATCACCCCCCTTCCTTTTCATCTTCGTTGTATAAAAGCATGTTTCGTCCTTGAAGGAAGAACATTACGTTCTAGCGACACCAACGCATGAATACACATCTCTGGACCCTACGCATACTTGTGTGTTAACGATTGGATATGTCAGTTGCTATGTGCTATGCTGGGTATATATGTTCGTTCCGATACTCCAAAAGAATGGCCAGCATCCCATCACCGTCCAGTGGTCCATCAACTCCAAACTCGTCTCTCAACCTCAGAGCTTCGCATGCTCATGTCCATGGCCCCTACGCCGATGGACAGCCTTGGTCGCTCTTTTACTCTCCGTCTGTTTCTCCACGGGCTCTTCTTCCAGAAAACCTCCTTCATTCTCCGATCGCTTGGCCGTACCAGCAGGCGAGTCGCGCAGTGCTGCCGAGTAAGTCAAGTACCAAGTCAAACTCGCCCCACCATCAAGGTAAGCAGGATTGAAATTGGGGTCTGAGAAGAATGCATAACTGGCAGCCGGCTGGATGGTTGCCAGATTGGCATACAAGATACCCCTCCAACCACCATCTACATTGGCTCGCCCGTTGGAGAAGAAGGCATTCCACTCTTCCGTGACAAATTTCTGCGTGCGTACGTATGCGCTGAACGGGAAACCGGCGGGTATCATGTGGATGCCGTGGATGAACTCTGGGTTACTGCCGAAGTATGTCTAAAGTGAAATGTTAGCAAAGCTCTCTCATCGTCAATGCATCAAACCATACCGTGTAGTCTATCTTGTTTTCGAAGAGCTGTAAACTATCAGCAAAGCAATGTTGGGTAGAAGGCAGTTTTACTCACAACTCCGCTGACTTTGTTGCCGATGAAATTTGAAGGTTGCACTTTGTTGCCCGACGCATACAAGAAGTAGTTCTGCATCGATCTTGCTTGAATGGCCAACATGAGGTTACCTCTTCCCTCCAATGCTTTGTCCCCGATTGTGCGTCCCCACATTTTAATTGCATAGACTGACAGATTATCCTCGGAAGAACTTTCTTCGTCTTTGCCATCACCACTTTCGAAAAGGCCCTTCGCCCAAGAGTGGCCGTGGTACCTTTTATGAGATTACGGTTAGCATGATTTCACAAAGTTAAATGGTAATACAACAACTCATCTTACCAATCGAACGACCGAGAAAAGGGAAAGTATGCATCAGTGGTGACGGAGTTGGAGTAGTCTCGGACCAGCATGTTGACCCATGCCTTGTTCGTGCCCTGGCTCAGCCAGCTAGGGTCCAAGTACCCAATAACAGCTGCTGCATAGACAAAGTACCCGTAATGGAAGTGGTGATCATTGTAATACGTGTTTCCAAAGTCGAGACCAGAGTCACCAGTCTGATAAGTGCCACTGGAGACAGCTCCACCCCATGACGATTCATAGACAAGAGGGAGGATTTGCTTGTTGCGGACGAACGTGTCGAACGCTGTCTTCAGCTTCTGAAGTCCACTGATAGAGAGAGTCGCATTGTTGCCGATGTCGTGCACAGCGTAGACAATGGCAGCGAATTTGGCGAGCGCTTTGCCGGAATAGTACATCGAGTTGAGGTTAGATTGCTTCTTCATGTCCTGGCTGAGCTCACTCATTCCAGCTTTGTTGATCAGCTTAGCAGCTGCAATTGAAACCTTGCTGTTGCCTCTGCCGGATGGTGTCCAGGGCGCGAATCCCATGTCTATCGGTAAGAATTGCTCCAGCAGTGTCCATGAATCGCCAACGATACCTGTTGCCGTTCCCTTGGTCGTAGTCTGAAGCTTAACATTTGTCAAACCACCAGAGGTGATACTCTGTGCATGATGAGGAAGGGCAAACATAAGAAGAGTGCGATTGGCGACTCCTTGTTTGGTCCATGTCAACTTGTACGTTCCAGCAGTGCCTGCAATAGAACCGGCTACCGTTGCAGAAACCGGATATGCGCCTGCTGCTCGATCATAAGTCGACTCTGCACCAGCGGACGGCACTTTCGCGACTTGGATGAACCCTTGGAACTTAGGTGCTCCCTGTAGTACACGCACGTTGGTCAGGGTGAATGAGTTGACAGGATATCCAGGTTGAGAGGTTGTAACATAGATGTTCCATGAAGTGCCATCGGTAAGTTTTGCTTGATACTTGTAAGTCGAGCCAGAAGGCATTCGCCCAACGTAGGTGACACTGGTGAAGGAAATCGCGCTCTCGACACGTGGTGTGCTACTACTGTAAACAGCCGTCACGAACCCCATGCCCTGAACCAACGGAAAAGTGATAGCTGGAGCAGCACCCGGGCGTGACAAGAGGTTGACATTGGCAGAGAAGGCATCCAGAGAATCCATTGTGAGTTGAGTTGTGGTATTCAGCTCAGAAGCAGAAAGTGTGATGGATTGTATGCCAATGGGGTTGATAAAATATCTAGCCGGATTTCCTGGACCGAATGCTAATTGTGATCGTTCGACGTGACTTACTGCCAGACCGTAGCTCTTGAGCACACCAGATCCCTTTGCCCAGGCTACAGAGTAAGGGTGAGTGAATGTAGAAGAAGACTGAGATCCCAAGAAGAAATTGGCATAAAACTTGTTAGTCTGCAGTTTCTTTTTTTGTGATGCGATCATGGACCGAGAGACAGGATGGTCGGTTCTTTGAGAGACCTGCGATGGTGGTGGGCCACTTGCGAATGCCACAAAGACATTGTCCACGGTCATTGTCGAAGCCAGAGGAGCGACAACAGGGTGTGGGAACGAGGTACTGGCTGGGTCGATGAGAGATAGTGTGGTAGAAGCAGACGCTACGGATGTAGGAAATGGCTGGACAGAACTCTTGCCAGAGGTCTCCAATGAAGATATGATACTCTGCGGTAGGCGTTAGCGTCTACTTAGTAAGGGGATAGAATTTCAAGCAAGATGACCGCTGCAGGTCTCTCTCTCTTCTTCAACAGATGCGGATCAATATTGAAAGATAGATAACCCTCAAAGGCAAGAGCGACTGACCCCTTAGTCTAGGGTCTGAATTCCTCGATCAGTCTGACTGGTCGTCGCCAAGCCATTCTGACAGCCCTGAAAGTGCTCCTTCCTCTTCCAAAAGTGTTTCTATCTCAAACAGCCGCAGGAAAACGCCAACATACCCCTGAAGTCTGAGGCTTGACTATCGAAGAAGCAATCTGAACTGCGGATGAGCTCAAAGATGTCAAACGACTTGTGTCCAGGAGTGAGTAGGAGGAGGTATCTGGTTGTCTTGTAGATAGTACAGGTGTAAAGCTGCTAGTTGAAGGGAATGCAAGTCTTGAAGAAGTTGTCGACGGTGCTTGAGGACTCTTAGTTCCGGATCCACAGTCATAGTAGTATTCCGATTCATCATTAGCAAGAGGTACAGCTGTGGTAATTTGAGATAAAAATGTGTTCAAGAAGAACAACAGACAAAGAACAGAACGGCTCATAACGAACGTGTTGGCTGATCGTCTAGCGATGATACCAAGGAGAGCAAGGACATATAAATGTTCAGATGCGCAGTGTTAGCATGTAGGAGAGCAGCCGCTTGGCGTACGGTCGTTTTAAGGGGGTGGGTCAGAGGGCGCAATAGGCGTCAAAGAGTGAGATTTTAGGGACATCCTGTGATTAAAGGCATTTTTCCTTTTCTGCAACTTACTGAGATTCATCGAGAGGGTCGAGCGAAGGGGGGTATAGTGATCATGCAAACGTGACTCGCCTTGCATCCCAAAAAGGCTTAGATAGAACGTTCCTGCCTAGCATTCTACGACACGAGTTCAAGAGCACAGGATGAGCTTGAATGGTAGTTGTGATCACTCTAGCGCATGGTCTTACATGGACCAAAGAATCTGGTTAGATGGCTCGGACATGCAAAAAGAGTAAGGGTAGCGTTAGAGGCGCTCTTGAGGAATGTCGAAGCATCCATTGAGGAACGATTCCACGGGCTTCAACCGCGATAGCCACTTGAGGTTCTGAGCCTCGGGCCCCTCGGTCGTCTCAGAGGTTGTTGGACAGGAACGCCACGGAACAGCCAGATGCCGATCATCCTCACTAGCAAACACCGGCTTCTGATGCGATGGGACGAGTCATGGATGATGATGGTTAGATGTTGAAGTGAGCGGAGACTCTTGCGAAGCTGTGACGAATTGCGGGCGCATTCCACCGTTCTTGAACCGCGAGAATATGCTGCATTCTTCAACGCGACTACTCCTACAAGCATCACGACATTTTCCACTCCGAGATTTAGAATGTCTCGTGCGCTCTTGCTGGCTTTGACTTCAATATCAAGAGTTTTGTATCTCTTCCGTCTTCTACGATCGAAAGCTGAAGCAGTGTCTTCCCGACCAAGGCACGCATCATTGAGCTTCAGCTTCTCCACGTCGTCCTCGCTACTTGATAGGGAGGATGGTTAACAAAGAAACCTAGTCCATCTGACAGGGTTGGGTCAGGCTTCAACGACTAGGCAAAACACGCTGTAATGTCCGATTTGGTGACAGCTTCACAAGATTTGATCATAGCCACCTACTCGTGTCACATTCACTTGTTGTTTCATTGTGATACAACGACATGCAGGTCTTTCAAGTTGGAGACAAGTGATACAAACATGGCATGGCAGCGCATGTACTGTACCTGGTAGGAGCAGTTCCAAACAATGGTCGGTTGGGTGGAGGCATATGCTGTACGATGCGTCAACTCGGCCTCATTTGGGTCTGCAAGAATCGCTCGACTTCAGACTCTCCTTCTGTCTTGCTCCGGGTTATTTCACTCTAGCCGCTGCATCAAAATCTTGACGTATAACATATTGTTTGCTCGTCGAAGATCATCCTAGATTGATTTGTCCAAAGTGCCCCCTCACACGCGTCTCAGAAGCGTTTGTCGTGCAGGTCGTTGCCTGCTTTGAATTCCAGCGGTGGGCTTCATTCAGCACCAAAACAACCATTCATCAACTCAAGACAACGGGACTATCCATTTGATTCAGGTAACTTCTCTGCAGGTGCTGGCACGGCTTGATGCAGCTTCCGGCCTCTTAAAACTTCCTGGTCACTTCTTTCACTATCCGCACTCGCTGCAGCAGCAATCAAATTCATCAGCTCAGAAACTCATATATCAATATCATTGCCGGCCTTCTCTATCGTTCTCAATTCAACTCACTTCTCATCAATCAATTTGACCCATTACTCAGCTGTTTAGAGCATGTCAGCCCCACAACGTGGAGACAGAGGTGGTGGCCGTGGTGGCCGAGGTCGAGGAGACAGTAACCGTGGAGACTCTTCCAATCGCGGTGATTTCTCCGTTGGTCGCGGCGGCGGTGCTCCAAGAGGAGGTGGCCACAACGATCGAGGTGGTCCTTCATCCCGAGGTGATCGCGGTGGCGGCTCTTTCCGGGGCGATCGCGGCGGTTCCTTTCGAGGTGACCGTGGCGGTAGCTTCTATCGAGGCGACCGTGGTGGCTTCCAGAGCGACAGAGGCCGAGGTGGTGGAGGAGGAGGACGTGGAGGACGAGGAGGTTTCCAGCTCCCAATCCACTCTGGACCAAGCTTTCCCAACAACAGCATCTTCCTGTAAGTTCCATGCTTCAACACATCTTCCCCTTTTGCTCTCTCATTTACTGACCTCATCCCACAGCGAAGGCAACGTCCCTCAGCCAGACAAGGACGTCCAAGCTCTCGAAGATGCTCGTGTCAAAAACACCGCCGGCAAGATCATTGAGCGTTTCCCGGGACGCCCAGGCCATGGTACCAAGGGTATTCCCATCGTGCTGCGTGCCAATTACCTGCACCTGAAGACCGCTTTCGAGACTGGCAAACAGGAGGTTCCCCTCTACCGCTATGCGATTGATACAGTTGGAGGCGAGAAGCTCAGCAAGCCCAAGATGCGTCTTCTTGTGGCCAACCTAATCAGAGACCCGATGTTCGCCGGCTGCCAGGCCGCAACAGACTATTCGAGCATTGTTGTGACGACCAAGAAGCTCGACCTCGGCCCTGCTGACCGCAAGCAAGGCAAGATCGAGGTTCTCGATCCCACCTTACCCCCTTTCCAAGGTCCAGACAATACACAGGCTCAGGAAGCCAGAAACCGTCGCACTAAGGGTTACGAACTGTCAAAGACTGGAGAATTCAGCCTAGCTGATCTCGTTCGCGCTCTGCAAGCTACGCAAGCAGGCGCATGGTTTGGAAGCCAAGGTGATCTCGTCCAAGTACTCAATATCATTCTAGGCAAAGCACCCAATGATATGGCCAATGTATACTCGCTTGGACAAAACAAGTACTATCCCGGTGTCGGCTCGCCATTGATGGAGCAGGTCGACATCACTGGCGGCCTCCAAGCCCTCCGAGGCTACTATGCTAGTGTTCGCACTTCATCAAACAGGATCTTGGTGAACCTGAACGTGGCGAGTTCGGCCTTTTACAAGCCCGGACCACTCATGGATCTGGTTTCTGAGTACCTCGGTGGTTACTCTGGCCAAGCTCCGAGACCACAGGATCTGGTCAGGGCTGAAGGATTTATTCGCATGCTTCGCGTTAGAACGAAATATCTCAAGGCTCTTGATGCAAACGGCAAGCCTAAGTTGGATGGTCAAGGGCGCTCTCAGACCGTGCCTGGTCTGAAGAGCGTTGTTGGCCTGGCTCCCAGTCCCAGAAACGGTGATGCCAGAACTGTCACCTTCTCCTGGTCCGATCCGAAGACTCCTCAAGCTGCAGCTCGCAACATTTCTGTGTTCGATTTCTTCAAGACTCAGCACGGCATCACTCTTCAGCACCCAGAGTTGCCTGTCCTCAATGTAGGCACCAGAAGTGATCCTTCATATCTGCCTATCGAGCTGGCTACCGTTTTGCCTGGTCAACCCGTCAGACGTCTACTCTCCGGAGGTATGTATAAAAGTTTGAGCCCCTTTCGCATTGCAGAGTCCTATCCAAGATCGGCTAGACGTCCATTGAGAGCCTGTTGTCGTTCGCGAAAAACACAGGCTCTCAGCGGAGTCCTCTAACTTTTGGACAGTACTCTGCAATGTGACAGTTGTTGCAGTGTACCGTTATCGTATGAGAAACATGCTAATTGTACCCCTTACCCACAGGCCAAACTGAAAACATGCTTCGGTTCGCTGCTAGAGCACCCCGTCTCAATGCAGAGTCTATTGCAGGCACACCAGGCAATGGATTGAAGACCATGGGTTTCAACGGACCCGCACAGGTCGCAAACAACTTCGGGATCGAAGTCAGCAAGAAATTGATCACCGTTCCCGGTAGGATACTACCAACGCCTAAGGTCTACTACGGAAACAAGGAGATGCAGACCAAGGAAGGGTCCTGGAATCTGATAAAGGTCAAGTTTGCCAAGCCTGGTTCGATCGGTCAATGGGCCTGCGCCGTCCTGAACTACACCGATGCAAGGGGCAATCCTGATCCAAGAGGCAACGCGTTGCTTCCTCAAGACCACCAGATCCAAGGCATGGAGGTCTCTGATGCCAACGGTATCCTGACGTCCCTTGAGCGCCACTTGAATGCTTATGGAGTTCGTATGGGTAAACGTCTTCAGACTCAGAACATCTCTATCTCTCGTCCCAATGAGCAAAGTCGCAAGGCTATCGATGAGAAGCTTGATGAAACCTTTTTCAAGGCTGCATCGCATGGTATTGAACTCCTTTTCATTATCATCAAAGAAGCAGACAAATGGCTTTACAGTCGCATCAAGTACTACGGTGATGTCAAGCATGGCGTACAGAGTATCTGTGCTGTGGGTTCCAAGATTCAGAAGCCCAAGGGGCAAGACATGTATCTCGGCAACCTTGCGCTGAAATTCAACATCAAGGGTGGTGGTGTCGTTCACACACAGCGCGATATGCATCCTTTCGGCAAGGACTGCATGCTTGTCGGCATAGATGTCACTCACCCTTCGCCAGGCTCCGCTGAAGGTAGCCCCAGCATCGCTGGCGTTGTTGCCAGCGTAGACGAGCAGCTATCTCAGTGGCCCGGCTCGTTGCGCACCCAGAGAGGAAAAGAGGAAATGGTCCAAGGACTCACGGAGATGATGCTCGAGCGCCTAGAACTGTGGCGCAAGCACAACAAGAGCCTTCCTAGCAAGATCATCATCTTCCGTGATGGTGTTTCTGAGGGACAGTACAACCTCATCCTTGACCATGAACTTCCGCCTATGCAGAAGGCCTTCGAGAAGCTGTATGGCGACGCCAAAAAATGGCCAAAGTTGTGTATTATCGTGGTTGGCAAAAGGCACCACACTCGTTTCTACCCTACGGACGGCAAATCAATGGACCAGAGATCCGGCAACCCTATACCAGGAACTGTGGTCGACCGTGGCGTTACATCCCACTACCTCTGGGATCTCTTCCTCCAGGCGCACAAAGGACTGCAAGGCACCGCCAGACCTGCTCACTACGTCGTCCTCAAAGACGAACTCAACTTCAGCCAGGACGTTCTCGAAGGTTATGTCCACAAGCTATGCTATCAGTTCAACCGTGCCACCAAGGCTGTCTCCATATGCCCTCCAGCCTATTACGCCGATTTGATTTGCGAGAGAGGTCGCATGTACCTCTACTCGACCTTGAACGAGAACCAGAGCGCAAATGGTTCTGCTTACAAAGCTCAGACAGCCGAGTGGACTCAGGGAGTTCACAAGAACTTGACCGAGAAGACATTCTACATTTGAGCAACTTCCCTTCCTACTTTTGAGTATCAGCATTCATTCAGGACATTACGTAGCCCATCTTCATCACATTCATTGCGGACACGTTTATGAGCAAGCATAACTTAACTATTTTACGGCCGAGCATCAGAATAAAAAATTCATCATTCAATCATAACAATGTGTTCAACGTGATACATGTATGTGTTTTCAGTAAATTCGATTAAGTGCCATTCGAAGGGCCTTGAAAGCTGTGCGTGGGAAGGAAGTCTCTGAGGAATTGGTAGTGGCAACCATAGCATTTGAGACAGCCTGAGCCATCGCAGCAGAACAGCAGAGCAGATATATAGATTTGTGTACATCTCAAACCTTGTGCTCATCGGTTCCACCAACCATGCGCAAGAAGACCAACACCCAGAGAGCCATGGAGAAAGAGATCAAAGAACGCAATCCGGTCGTCATCTCTGAGTCGAAGGATCTCAAGAAGAAGATTCGGGACCTCGAAGTGCAGAGAAAAGTACCTCAGAAGGAGCTCGACGACAACAAAAAGCAGCTCGCCCTCATCCCAAAGGATGACGACGACGACACCTTGAAAGGAAAGAGCTATGTAGCTCTGAGATGTTCCGATTCTCACACTCCAAAGACAAATTCACGCAGATGTAGTAGCTATCAGAATGCACAGTTGTATTGTCATTTTGGAAACCTTCGAGGAGAGTCGTCAGTGCAGTTGATCTCAATCGTAATCTCACAAATCATCCTGTACTTCTATAGTTGTGAAGCGAAGTTTTTGTGTGCAGGAGATGGTGTCGATATCATTGATAAACTGTTCCTAGGTTCGGCAATGAGGTTGGCAGAATACAATAGCTGTGGAGGGGAAAGATGTTTTGTATTTGGTTACTTTGAATCTCCCTCTCGTAACAATACATATTTGTATGTATTACTTTGGGCATACACGATTGTTTTAGAAGTAGAGGTGTGTTTGAAGAGTGCTGAAGGACTAGATGATCTTCATCGACATTGTTTTTGTCTCATATTACTAACATGAGCTTTTGCACACACGTGAAAGATCATAACCCGTTGCGAGAAGTAAAACTCGCATCAACACACTTATCAAGCACTTCGAAATGTTGCAACTATGGTGCATTATGGTGCTTTTCTTTTGTGTGTTGATTGAGCTGATCAACGAACGCAACCCATGACCTGCTCCATCCACGGGTAAACATAGCTGTTAGCCTCCGGGTAACCTATAAGTGGAGAGAACTTGTTAGTATACCTCTTATTTTATTCGACAAGATCGTGAACTTACCCATATGCAAGCGATGGCTGATAAATCTCATTTCCTTGGGCGAACCAAACTCGCTCAGGAGCATGGAGTCTTCGATAGGCATCAAGCCGTCAATCGTGCCATTGATGAGCAACAATCGACAACTCTTCATATCCACGATGCCAGTCTTGACTAGTGACCAAGTGTCCTGGGCGTTGTCCATGAAGTCATCGTGGTCCTTGTAGCCAAACTTTTCTGTAAGGGCGGGTAGAGCATTCCAGGGGTACTCTTTGCATTGAGCCTTCTCGAGCCATTCACGAGAGAAGAAGTGGTGGGTCCCTGCGCCTTGTCCGATGGCTCCAGCGAGTCTGTTGGAGTGGGTGTGTGCTGCGCGGACCTTGTTGGTGTTAGTTTTGAGTACTCAGATGTTAGGTTCGGGTGCACTTACTGCGTTGTAGCCTCCCGCACTCAAGCCCCAAGTGATGATGCGCTTCATGTCGAAGATACCTTCTCCTGCCATCCAGTCTAGAATGCTTGTCCATAATCTCTCAGCAGCCTCGGGATCTTTTCTGTCGGCAGGGCAGTCTGCGGTACCAGGGATATCGACAATGACTGAAGCCCATCCTCTGGCTAGGAACTCATCACTACGGGTTGTATTGTCTGGTCTGTGTCCGTCCAATCCGCACATGAGTAGGACTGCAGGGCAAGGCTTCGACTTGGAGGCGTCCTTCGGTAGGCGTACGTAGAGGGGTACAGCATCAGCGTCGGCCGAAGTTGCTGCTGTGTGAGGGATAGTGACGTCCTTGATGGGACACTCCCAGAGGCTAGCAGCCTTGATATATGCCTTCTTTTGTGCTTCGTAGATTTCGCGTTTGTAGTCCGAGTTGATGTAAGGGAAGCGAGCGATGCGGTAGACGGTGCAGGCACGGAGGTAGAGGGCTGAAGCAGCATCCTTGTCTGAAGAGACCAGTTTGTCTGCCTCTTCGACGAGACGTTGGGCAGTGGGTACGAATTCGCGAGTGTATTCATCTGTGTAGCCGGAGTTGATGTTTCTCGAGATTAGAGTCTTGAAGACGGGTTCAAAGTCTTCAAATTTGCCATCGTGAAAAGGGTAGAGCGACTTTGAGCAAGGGAAAGCCCACTTCTTCTCCCACAAGGCTTGAACGCCTTCGAGGTGGGGGTATACTTGGTCGAACTTGTCACCAAGGATCCATTTGTGTTCTGTGGGAGTAGTCAACGACATGATGATTCGGGGGAGGAATGACGATTCAGGTGGACTAGGGAGAAGTAGAGCAGCAGTGGATTGAGCAGGCTATATACTGAAAGCAGTGAGCTACACGTGTGACAGCATCAGAAAGTCCGTCGGGCATTGAGGGGAGAGCCGTAGAGTGAGCGAGACAGCGAGATGGTTACGAGGCATGGTGTCACGGCAGTTGCACGTAAGCAGAAATCAGAGTGTAGAGGCTGAAGCGAGAAAGCATGTGCAAGCTATCGATGGCTCGACATGCAATGGGTCGGAGAATTAAGATGCAGGGACGGATGGTGAGGGTTGATGTTGATGGAGAGAAGGTTTGGGAAGGCTTCGCTCGGCCCCGCAGTGTAAAGACTGATGACGGGCCGTT
The DNA here is from genome assembly GCA_026538705.1 of Aureobasidium sp. GC_Fusr_1. Lineage (NCBI taxonomy): Eukaryota > Fungi > Ascomycota > Dothideomycetes > Dothideales > Saccotheciaceae > Aureobasidium > Aureobasidium sp. GC_Fusr_1. Next base: position 44,253 of record JALPCE010000100.1, read on the forward strand.
TTGGCACGAGGTCGCCGCGTGACGAAAGCGTAGAAGCGTCTCTGGGCGCCAATACCACCAAGCACTTTGGGCCTGCTCCATGCGGTCCTCAGCGCCTCAAGAGGCCGTCGTCGTGCGTGGGACCGTTCATCACTGTTCTGACAGCACCAACCCCGACGACCTGTATTCTGAAGCTCCTGCCATCGCCACGACGATACAAACATCGACTTGGACCTGCATCGGGCCAGACACGACCGAGACCCACATCTTGATCCTCGAGATAGGCTAGGTGGAAGTGGAAGCCGCTACCGAGTCATCATCAAAGCTGCCCAAACACAGCAACCATGTCGCTATCAGCAGCTATCGACCAGGAGGCCAAGGAGCTGCGGAGGGACTTTGAGCAGAACAATACGCGCAAGAAATCATCCTTGCCCCCTCTCCCTGCTCCAGCCCCCACCACGCCCATCACGCCCATCACGCCTACGAGCCCTGTCTTACCTTACAGGACCATGGCTCCCACACCCGCTACGCGCCACAAGCCGGCATTCCCTGGTGATCTCGGTCCCGCCGACCCACGACGCAGCTCCAGATTGCCAGGCGACCTTGGTCCAGGAGATCCCAGACACAGCAGCAACAGACCCTCCAATTCAGACGGCACTCGCTCAGCAGCACGCAGTCTGAGTCCCACTCGCAGCAGCATCATCAACCTGCACCCTAACGACAAGTCTCCCTCGCAGCGCAGACTGTCAGACGCCGGCTCTATTCGTCCCCAGCTTGGGAACGGTGGTGTGCGCTTGCAAAAGGACTACGACAACGAGTCTGCCAGCAGCGACCAAGAAAGCAGCGATGAACAAGACACCGACCACGAATCCTCGCGAGGCAGAGGCCGCGCTAGAGTTGGCAATGCTGTTGGCGCCGCTCAAGATAGCGACGATGATGAACCCTCACCTCCTCTGAATGCTGACCCCACCATCACCGTGACTCCGCCCTCGACAGACCAACCCTCTGCATCCTCATCCTACTCCTCTCGAAAGCCCGACGTCCACCCCAGCACCGCCTTCGACTTTGCTGCATCGTCAACCTCGACCCCCGTACACTCTGACGACGAAGAACATCTCTCCGATCTGCGCCGCGCCCAACGCCTCTCGCTCAACATCTCTCCCATCCACAGCACTCCCTCTGCACATCGTGTCATCCGTCAAATCATCCGTGGCGACTACCTCTACTTTCAGCGTCAAGCTGAAGAAGGCCGTAGGAGGCAAAGAGTCTACCTTGTCGCTACCGATCTATCTTCCGAAGCCGAGTATGCTCTCGAGTGGACTATCGGCACTGTTCTGCGCGATGGTGATACTCTACTGGCTGTTTACGCAGTCGATGAGGAAGCCGGCACTGGTGGTGTTTCCGAAGGTGTTGAAATTGGACACGGTGCCGACGTCGTCAAGGACACAGCTACTATCGTGCGCTCCATGACTGCAGAGAGTATGACTCCTGCAACCCTGCCGCGAGATAGCAGTACGGCAAGAATGGCTTTCACTGAGAGAAAGGACATGTCCAAGGCCGAGCAGGACCGTTTCCGTGCCGCTGAGGATATCAGTCAGCGTTGTGTTAAGTTGCTTCGCAAGACTAGGCTTCAGGTCCGTGTTGTGGTAGAGGTCTTCCACTGCAAGAGTCCTAGACACATGATCACCGAGGTGGTGAGTACAGACTGGTTCGTAGTATCCTCAACCATGCTGACTGTAGTGCAGATCGACTTCCTGTCTCCCACTCTTACCATCCTAGGATCAAGAGGCCGCTCCCAATTGAAAGGTGTCCTGCTCGGTTCCTTCAGCAACTACCTTGTGACCAAGTCCAGTGTGCCAGTCATGGTTGCCAGAAAACGGTTCGTCGAACAACACACGAAAACACATTCCCAGGACAACCAAACTGATTCTCTTGCCAGACTTAGGAAACACTCCAAGCAACGCCTACACAAGGATGGACTCCCAGTCTCCCAAGCCGGTGACGGAAGAATGCGCTATATTAGAATGTCCAATGTTCTGGAAGCACCCGGTACAAAGCCTAGAGCTAGAGGCCTGGCTGGAGCCAAGATTGATTGAACAGCTGTTGTAATGCTGATCTGTCACTGCCTAGGCTTAACAGGGGGGACTTCGAGGGCTCGTTTGAGATGCACATAAAATTATTGACACGAAGTGATACGCGACCACGACAAACTCATTAAGCATTAATTCATACTACACTCTTTGTCAACTCCGTCTTACTCGCCTTTGCCATTGCATATCATCAAGAAGCAATTCTCTAGTTTGGAAGGCACAGAAAACCAGCTTACTCGATGGAGTTATTAGATCTTATGGCTATTCGTTCTTGCCTTTTCGTAGTCATGAAAGCTTTCGTTACTTTTCGTCGTGTGATGAGCAATCAAAGCTTGGGGAAGAACATGGGTGTGTTCTGTCTGTGATGAGCAGCGGATTTCGCAGTCGTTGAAGATGACGCTTACCTTCTTCCACTCCTGGTAGTCCTTGCGGTCACCGTAGCGCTTGTCGTACTTGTTCTCGCTAAGAGGAATACCCGAAACCTGATTGAGATGTAAACACATAGGAGCTTACCATTATCATCATCTTCGAAACTCACCTTGAACAACAGGAAAGTAACAAAGGCAGGGCTGACACCAACCATAGCCAAAGCACCAAGTCTGGCACCAAGACTGCCGCTGAATCCCATACCAGACTGACCGACATTGCTGACCAAAACACCGGCAGCGACGGTAGCGATACCGGTCCAAAGGGTGCTTTCGCCAAAGTAGTTGGGGTGTCTACTCTTGGACCACAGGCCTCTGGTCAGGAAATCTTCATTGTGCTTCTTGTTCTTTTTCTCTTCCATCCACTGGCTCTTTTGCTTGTCGGCTGTGGCTTCGAATCCGAGACCGCCAACGTAGAGGAGTACACCAATGACGTCGGTGAGGGTCAGGAAGGGAAGGGCGGAAAGAGTTGTTGCGGGTACAGAGTTGAGGGCGAGGACGGGGAGAAGGCAGAGAGATACCCAGGTTGCTTGAGCGAAGAAGGCACCGAGGAATTTGGGAGGAGATGTTCTGATTTCGTCGAAGCGGGAGTCGCGGCCGTCTTCTGAGCTGATGCGGGAGAAGAGGAAAGATCCAACTTTGAGTATGTTAGTGGAGTCGAGGCTTGGGGTGTATGTGATACGCACGTCTCGTGGCCCAGATGGCTACAGCAGCACTGAGGACTACCTGTCTCCAGTTCCACGCCTGAACACCTCCCTTACTGGCTAGACTGGCCAACAAGCTAGGGAAACCAGGGAGAGCTGCAGTACCAGCAGAGACGGTCGCTGCAGCAGCTCTAGCTCTCAGCGTAGGCAAGTAAAGAGAAAGTGCCGTGCATGACAGATATGTCAATGATCCACTCAGATCGTAGAATCGTTCGGACTGGAAGAAGATACTAGGAGCTGCAACACCAGCTTGAATAGCATAGGCAAGTCCAATACTGGGAACCAATGTGCGGAGGAAGGGAGATCGGAAGTTTGTGAGAGCCAGAAGGGTGTTCAACATGGTCATTGTGGATTGGCGATGGCTAGAGTAGCCTGTGTACGTCTAGATGGGTCAAGAAGCAGAGATCTACCACGGATATAGGATGTTACAACTTGTATATAGGTATAGAAGGTTTCAAATCAAGATTCATTCTGCCTTCGATGCCTATTGGATTGAGTGCACTGGTGGAATCGAGCTGGAAGCTGCGGACCATGAAATGACGACATTTCAGGGTCCGAGTTCCCTCTCGCGGTTTGTTGATCTCCCGACTCCGAGGGGTTCACCCTCCGCACACCTTCACTCTGATGCTCGGCCTCAGGACGTGATTAGCCATGTGAGGAGGGTGCCCGTTACACCGCGAGAGACGAGTCACTGTCCGCGTTGCCTGCATGAAGTCAGATGCGAGACATCAGCTTTCCGAGATCTGTAGTTCGATGACACATGTTGCGCGTGTGACCCTGGCTCAACATTACTGCTTACTTTCGCAATCACCTTTACATTCTAAAAGACTCTTGAGGATACTTTGTAGTCCTTAGACTCTGCGTCACTATCCAAGGATGACCTGGAGTTTGGTGTAAGTCGGTTCTGCCGAGTAGAACTTAAGAACTGGAGTTCAACGATACATGAATCAGACTCGTCTGAGCGTATGACAAAGCTCAACATACGGGCTCTACAGATTGAGACGCATCCAATCAGACACGTCAGTATCCTGCCTGGTTGTTGAACCATGGCTCAGGAACTTGAGACATACCAGCACGAGTAAGAAAGAAGAAAACATGCAAGATAATAATACATATTCGGACAGATGAATACAGAGGCATGAGCGGCGATGTAAGAACCCCCAAAAACAAAAGCTTTTCTTTTGTACAAACCCAACGCCGGTGAGGGGTATGTATGACATGACATCCATGCTGAAAAAAAGAGAAACAAAAATACAGATGGCTCATGGCCAGATGTTCACAAAAGGCGTTCACCAAACAGCGACGCTTTTCCGCTCTACTTGTATAGGCTCTAGGATCTTCCCTGTCTTCTCTTGGGGTTGGTCTGCTTCTTCTTTGGCGTAGTCTTGCTACCATCGCCATTGATGTACTTCAACAGCTCATCGACACTTCTGTTGTCATTTGTGACGTCGGCAGCTCTAGGAGCCACAGTCTCCTCAATGCTCTGGCCAATAGAAGGCTGAGGTCTAGCGCCCCGACCGACCTTAGGGGCCAACATGATCTTCTTGTCCTGGAGGACCTTGGCATGCTTTGCAAGCGAAACAGCACTCTGGGTGAGCTGCTCAAGCCATGTCTCTGCCTCCTTGGTGTTGCGATCATCGGGCCCAAGCTCATTCTTGAAGATGTTGAAGGCCTCACGCATGCGGTTGACGGCACTCTTATAATCACGGTCAAGGGCAAATGCCTGGGCGAGCTGGAAGAGCAATGTGGCGGTGCTGACAGACGTCTTTCCAGAGACCTCCTCAGACATTACGAGAGAGGACTCGAACCAGAGCCGAGACTCGTGGTACTGCTTCATGCTCTGCAACATCACGGCAGCGTTGTTGATCGTGGTGATAGAGTCGGGATGCTTGGTACCATAAACGACCTTCCACAGGTCAAGAGCATGACGAATGTAGGCAAGGGCATTCTTGGTGTTGCCACTGGCGTGCTCGAACAAACTCAAGTTGAGGTAACTGAGAACAGTTTCGGAGTGGTCAACACCGAGAGTACGTTCGGAGATGATGGCTGCCTTACGAGCAAGCTCAACAGCGGCAGTCTTCTCGTCGAGACCATAGTAGATTGTGGACAGGGCGTAGTAGACACGTGCCACTTCGGGGTGCAAGATGCCGTAGATTTGCTCGTGCAGAGAGAGGGACTCGAGGAGAAGCTCCTGGCCAAGCTCCTTTTGGTCCTGTGAGAGCGAGATACGGCCGGCTTCAAGAGCCTCCTCGGCCAGAACACTGCGTGGTGCTGCATCCTTGATGATGGGGACAACATTGAGAACATCATCGGAGCGGAAGGTTTGGGTAGGAGCAGAAGCAGCAGCGACAGGTGCGGGCGAGCGCTCAGCGTTGTTCTTGTTCTTCTTCTTCTTTCCGCCGGAGGTTCCGTTGGTGGTAGGTACAGGAGCCTGGACAGGGGCCGGGGCAGGTGCATCATCCTTAGTGAAACCGTATTGCTTGGCCTGGAGCTGGAGACCCTGCTTGAGGCAAACTTCACGGAGCAATTGTACTTGCTTACCAGGCTGAACCCAAGCATCGCCAAGGTCGAACTGGTAGCGCTTCTTGATCTCGCTGACAATGTCAGTCTTGATGGACTCGGGAGTAGCGGCCTCGAACGAGAAGTCCTCCTCTGGGTACAGAGACTTGAGAGATGCATCAGTCTCTGCTGTAGGCTTAGCGTTGAGCTCAGCGCCCAACAAGCAGTTGAGCAGGTGAGCAATGCAAGCCTGGACGAAAGGTGGCGACTGGTATCTGAGGTACTTGCTGGAAGTGTGCTTGAATGCTCTGGCAATCATCTCTTGAATTGCGAGCTGCTTGAGTGCTTGCAGACGAGGTTGTTCGGGCTTGTCGGCAAGGCGGGCAACCTCTCCAAGATATCTCATGTTGATACCACGCTTGTGAAGCAAGTTGGTGAGTGATTGACCGTCCATTGGGAAGCCAACATCACCGTCTTGCAAGTCCGAAATCATCTTGGGGATGATGTCTTCCGAAAGGTACTTGCAAGCTGCGCGAACCTCGGCTTCATCCTTGGACCATTCCTCCTTCTCTTCCTCAGTCTGAGGACGCTGGCCGCAGAAGACGTCGGGGTTGAGGCTGAATTGGAATCCAGAGACATCGACACGCTCCTGTTCGGGCTCCTTCTTCTCGGCACCTTCAGTCTCGCTCCCAGGGGCAGCCTCCTTTTTGGCCTCGCGACGCTTCTGAACCTCGGCTTGAACATACTCGCGAAGCTTGAGTCTCCAGTACGACTCGACCAACTCGGGACGGAGGACAGCCATTCTGTGGGGATAGTTGTTGTCGTCGCTAGAGTTCTCCTTGCGGTACTGTTCGAGCCAAGCAACATCAAGGGGAGTGATGCGGTACAAGTCGAGAATGTACTTTCTGCCGTCGGTTCCAAGCAGACCCTTGGTCTCAACACTGGCCTCAAGATCGTGTCTCTTGTTCTCCTTATCCCAAACAGGGTGGCTTTTTACGCGCAAAGCCTTGCTGAGTTCAGCGAATGGCTGCTTAAAGTCGTCGTTCTCGGCGATGACATCCCTTCCCTCGACACCGCCATAGTCGATCTGATGCTCACCAGGCTCTCTCTGCTTGAAGATACCAGGCACGATACTTTGACCGACGAGACGCTTGCCCAGGTAGTCGACAACAACAGTTCCAGGAGTGAAGATGCCAGAAATGTCGAGTTGGTTAGTAGCCTTGACACCCATGATATCCTTGCCAGTAGCGACGCGGGCAGCCTCATCGCCACCATCAGCAGCGAAAGTGCCAACACCGTCAGCACCAAAAGAATAGAAGACGTTGTTGTAGACGAAGATTTGCGCGTCGCGGGGCTCGGTAGGGTTGAGAGGAGCAACCTCACCACGAGCAACAAGGACGGCACCTCTAACAGCAGCCTCGTTGTACTCGGCGAAGAGCTTTGCGGTAAGTCTCTCTCTGAAGACACGATCTTGGACATTCTCCTTAGGAAGCTCGCGGGTCGATTGGAACTCTTCGTTCCAGTCGCGAAGAGTTTCTGCATTCTCGGGACCAGCAAGGAGATAGTTCTCCTGAGTGCGAGCAGCATCAGCGACGTGGCTTGTCAAAGAAGCCGAGTTGGGCGAAACAAGCCATGGGCTAGCGGGAACAGCATTGGCGAGCTGGAAAGCGGCCAGGGGATCACGTTGGCCGTTGTACTCTTGCAGACTGCGGAAAGCATCGTTGAAGGCGGGCGAGATTTGGCCGAACAGGGCGAGGAGCGAGTGTGCGGAGTGAGGCTTAGGGACGGTGCGAGGGAATGGCTCGAACTTGTTGTTTGTCGACTTGTTGACGAAGAAACCAGAGACGTGCGAGGTAATGTGGAACTGCTCGCCCTCGAGGGTGGTGACGAGCAGGTACATAAGGTGGCCCTTTTGGCGGAGGTGGTAAGGAGCGGGATTCCATGCAGACAAGGACAAAGACTTGACCGTCTTGGGCGCATTGGCGGGCGAGGGCGAAAGAAGAGTCTTGACAGAACCGCGGGCATCGAGGTCGTAGTCGACCATGGCGTGCTCGCTAGCAGGAGCCTCGGGCTGGTCGGCAGGGGTAGGCTTGATGATGTGGTCGTGGAGCGACAGACCAGCGTCGATGCCATGCAGGAGATCGGTGCGGTCACCAGATGCACCAATCAGTTCGCGAATGCGTACAAAGTGCATGCGGGCCTGTGTCTCAGTGTAGGGATCTTGGACGAGATGGAGCTCCGGGTCTTGCTGAATGTCGGGGACTTCGGAGAGCTCGACAAAGTCATTGATGCGCTTGCCCTTGTGCTCGAGGTGGAAGCACGTGTACTGGAAGGTGAAGGGGAGGTCGATGATGGATTGGCGGATATCCTGGACCTGCTCGAGGTGACTGACCATGATCTGGCATTGTCCAGGGGCATGAGGTAGGTGGATGGTGAGCTGGAAGACATTCTCGACTGCTTGTTCCTGCTCTTGCTCGGCCTGTTGGCCATCCTGCACCTCGTGCTGTTCTACTCCATTGCTCTGGGCTTCTGTGCCGTTGCTCTGCACATCTGTATAGCTGCCATCAGTCTGTTTGCCAATCAGATGTAGCCATGCTGCCTACCTTGAGCTTTCGTCTCGCTGTCTGCAGCCATGCTTCAGCCAAACTTTTGAAGAAACAGAAACCGAAAAAGGGGACAATGAGCAGACTTGGGCGCAAAATGTCCAAGAATATAGTACAAGGGAAAAACGAGTATAATACAAGAAGGTAGGGATATGCTACGCAGCACGAGCTTATGATTCAAAAGTCCAATCGCCCAAATCTTTGTCCACCAAAGGCGAGGCCGCACATTTCGTCGGCAACTTCCTCGGCTGAAGTCGGACCTTCCGTCAGTCCTGAGCGAGCACGGCCCATGAGCTACATAGATGACACGCACTCGCGTGCACCACCAACGTCTCGCTAACCTTTGCTTCTTCTCATCAAGACGACTGGAACGAAGCTGTCACAATCTTCGCTCTGGAGCTTTCAGGTCCAGACAAGAGATCTGGCATCAAGCAAATTTCTGCCTCAAGACTCCAGTAGCAGCATAAAACCAAGGTAGACAAATTCAAGGGTTCGCCAAGCAGAAGGAACCTTGGAAGCCGTTGTGCTTTACTCCAGGCGTTTCGTCTGTCTTTCAACCTAAAACACATAATTACTCGATCCGCTGTTGCTCTCTCGGATTGGTCGTCTGAAATTGAGCGACCATGTCGTCGCTACGGCCGCTAGTCTTGCAAAGACTCACGACAAAGACGACTCCTCTACATTTGCGCCTTCGTCCTCGGAGTGTTCCCCAGACACCTATACCATCTCGTGCTCGAGCTTTTACTTCCATACCGGGTGTACCAACACCCGAAGAAGAAGACGATGGCGGCAAGGGCAAGAAGCCCGAAGATGAAGAGAGCAGATGGAAACCAATCTTCTGGAAGTCCCTCGAGTCGACATTTACTACACTCGCATCAGTAACCGTCCTTGGGTATGGTCAAATGATTGTGCCAATCTTGTGATTCCGCCTGACCCATCGATTGCAGGCTAATTGGCTACTCGTATAATCGTTACTACAAGGCTCTGATATTGAGAAAGATGGAACACGCCTTCGCGCCTGGTTTGATACATGCACAGCTACACAATGCCTCGCAGAGCTAATGTACCCTTAGGCGACCCGGTTTTAGAGCTTGCCGCTATGTCCAAGAGCGAAGACGGGCATCGAGAACATTGGATACTCCGCGAGGAGCAGACTAAGCTCGATGCTATTGTTCGTGGTGAACTCAAAGGGCAATACTATCTTATAGTAGGCGAGAAAGGAACTGGAAAAAGCTCCATGCTTATCGACGCCATGGCAAAAATTGAGGGTGAAGGTGTCGCGATGTTTGACGCGCATTCTGACCTCGAGATCTTCCGCGTGCGCCTGGGAAAAGCCCTCGATTTCGAGTATCACGAAGACAACATTGGATCTCTCTTCTCAATCCGTGGCCCGCGTGATGCTTCCGCCTTGCTCGACATTGAGAGAGCATTCAACAAACTGGAAAAAGTGGCATTGCGCAGGAGAGCAACTGTTGGACGACCACTTATCATGATCATCAACAACATGCACTTGTTGCGAGATGATGAGGATGGGCGTGATCTTCTCGAGTTGCTCCAGCAAAGAGCTGGTTTGTCACCGCACCAAGTTTGGGATGGATCGATTATTAATTTCGATTCTAGAACAATGGGCTGCCAGCAATCTGGCCACCATAATCTTCAACAGTGACGACTACTGGGTCTACGAAAGACTGAAGCAGCTGGCAACACGTATGGTGGTGATGCCAGTCCCCGACCTGCCTCGGGATAAAGCCATGATGGCATTATCCAACTACCGGGCAAGATACCATAGTAACCAACCTCTAGATTCCGAAATCCTAGAACAAGTCTATCAGAAAGTGGGAGGTAGGCTTGCCTTCCTCAATCGCGTCGCAAAATCCCACGACATGCTCCAAACCTGTGAAGACATTTGTCGTGCAGAAAAGACTTGGCTTCTGTCACAGACTTGGATTCTTGGTGAAGAGATGGACGACGATGTAATGGACCAACAAAAATATGCTGTGAGTATCATGTCCGCCCTGCTCTAACTTTGCTAATAGTGCATAAGTCAGCTGCAATGGTTCTAGCAAAAGCTCTGGTAGACAAGGAGAAGGAGGATAATCTCGAGTACGACCTTGAAAAGGGCCATATGCTCCCTCAAATACCCTTGCACAAAGCAAGGCAGATCATGACGCGAGCCGACTTCATCCAAAGCTACGATGCCATCAACATTTTCACCATTGACAGCAGGGCTATGGTGAGAGCTGATTCAGTACCCATGATGAATGCTTTCCGAGAGATTTGTGCCGAAGAGTGAGTTTGAATGTTCTCGAAAAACAACTCATGACTTGCTAATGAATCCACAGGGGCTTCGACGGATACTTGGAGGCAACCCTAGACCGTATTTCTGCCATTGAAAGTTTGGGACGTACTCGCGAGCTTACCATCAAGGACTTATGGGTAAGTCAATACTGCTTCTCGTTCCTGGCACGCGACTAACACGATTTCACCAGGACGGAGGGAAGTACCGTGTCACTACACGTAATGCGAAAGGTGCTATCGAGAAACTGATTAATTTCGAGGTTGAGGAAAAGGAAGAAGACAAGGACGACAAAGATGATTGAATGCTCTCGCCAAGACATGCACTGGCGGGGCTGGGCTGAAGCCCGATTGTTTGTTTGTTGATGTCAGCCAGCGCTGTCCCGGGTGCAAAGAAGTTTCGTCTCGACAAACAATTACAAAGCGCCATACACAACATGAATTAAGAAGCAGCAATATCAGAGCATGATTCCAGAAATATTATAGAGCATATTGATCTCACCAGGATGGATCGTAAAAGGAAGCGACAAAGTGGCAGTGAATTCTGGACGACCGCAAAATGCCAACGACTTCTTAGACCAATTGCATCTAGGATCGCGCCATTGAAAAGACACCAGTACACTTTGAACTCCGAATCATCTCGAAGAATTGTAGAAGAAGAACCCTTACCTGCAGTCAAGAAACAAGGTCTTCTTGGGCAGGAAGCTGTCCGCATCAACATCAATACTACATCTCTAGATCCAACATGGTTACCCCCAGATCAGAGCCACAAACGTCAGCTCAAAAAATACTCGACGGGCCATCGCCACTCCAAACCACCATCTGGCCAGATGAATAGCCCTCAAGCATGTTTGGTGTCGTTACCAACTCCGTTCAAAGCACGCGCGCTGAGAAGAGGAACTCCCACCAAACACGGCATTCTTGGTCTGGAACCCTCGAACAGTCCATGTGCTTCAAGAGCTTTACCTTTGTCAAGTAAACGTCAACGAAAGGATCCGTTTACCCGGGCGCCGACAGCAAAGCAGAGTATCGAACTACAAGGTAGACAGAACTACGAAAGAACGTTTGAGCTACACCAAGGAGTCACAGATGGCTTCTCATTATTGTTGCAGAGGACGAGCTCCGCAGACTCTGGGGAAGCTGGTCTACGAAAGGGAGCTTCATCACTCCTTAACATGTGCTTACGGAGAGTACCGGACTACATTCGGGCAGAAGAAGACTGGCGCAAAAGTATCGACGAAGACGACGACACAGACGTATCTGCTGAGGTCTACGAGGAACTAGAGGATCTCGGCTCAATTCAAGGACATGGATGGTCAGGCTTGCGCGAAGTAGTAGTTGCACATGGTGTCAGTCTTGTCCATGAGATTATTAGAGACAAGCTTGTAGCAACAGAGACCAGGGCAGAACTTGCAAGAATACCTGCCAAATACGGTCTGCACAAAACATCGGAAGATCTGCTCCTTGCTTACGCCCAATCATTGCCTCTCAAACGCCCTCTTGGTGTGGACTCTCGTCTTTTCAATGGGTGTCTCTCAAGCCTGACGATGATACAACCAGCCAACGCCAAGAATGAGACGTTCGTTCGCCTTCTTAATACGCTATTCTCTTCTGGTCGCTTGAAGATATCATGGTTAGCGACCAGAGATATGGTTAGCCTGTCGAGTGGCATGATTAGAGCGCTAGCTTCACAATCTGGTGATTTTGGTCATATTCTGCATTTCCTCCAGGGTCGCATCTCTCAGATCTCAAGAGCGGAATTGGTACAGAAAGACGTCAAAAGACAGGGGCCAGAGGGTAACCTGGATGTTTGGATGAGACTAGAGAAATCGCTCAGCAATACCACAGTCAGCATCATTACTGTGCTCACAGCGATCGTCCTGATAGAGCGCAACATACACGAACCCAATGACATCTCGGAAAGATGCACCGCTGCTGAAACTCTCCTCGCACGCCTCTCAATCATTGTACTCGGGAGGCTAGGAGCCCTTGAACACGTATCCAATACGAACAATCGAATTCAACAGCGAACAGTGTGCTTCACTCTTCTTGCAAGCAGCCTCATCCTGAGTGTCAAACGTGACAGGAACAGCACAAACCAGGTCTCACTCAGGCAAGAGGACATCTTACAAGGAATGATCATAGTACATGGAAACAATAGCTCAGACCGCACTCAGTCGATGGTTGAGCGTGCTGCTTCTTTCCTGGTCAATCTGTCTCGATGCTGCGAACAGAGCTTGCACATGGACAGCCAATCCTATTTGGAAAGCCTTGTCCGATCACTTATGGAGGACTCACAACATGGTCCCCATACGACCAAGACGTTCTTGGAACAGTGGGCAGTGGAGAGCTCATTGCTCTCTGCCAAGACCTCTGCCACACAAAGGAGCAGACACTTCCTCGACGACGTTGAAGCTGCCATGGCACAACACAAGCCTCTGAGTGACCAGACCACAGCCATTGCCTCGCACTCCATAGATGCTCATGTTGCAGAACAAGGGTTACGATGGGAAGAAGGTCTCTGTGAGTGGATTGTCGCGTCACCGTTACGCACAAGGAAGGCCCGAAATGTGCCTGCTATGGCAACCAGGAGTCGATCAAATTCGTCTTCTGATCAAGATAATGACCTGGACGACAGCGGCTACCTCAGTGAGGTCAAGAAAACACCGACACTTCACCGCAAGGTCGTCAACATATCGACTATGCTAGCGTCACCGGATGTGCTAGGTTTTGATTCTGAGATGCCCTTCTGCCCCAAGATTGATCTAGAGGCATCCAGAGCTACAATCAAGTCACAAAGTGCATCTCCAGCTAGGCAATCTCCAAAGCCTCTTGCTCCCCAGAGCAGAGCGCCAGATGCAGTCCAAACTGTTGCCATACCTTTGAAGACCAGTGGTCAGATTACTTTGTCTGAAAGGACATTGGAGATAGTGGAGAGGCCAGCGAAGAGGAGAAAAGGCCAGGCCACGATGAAACAAAAACCAAAAGTCGCATCCACGGTTCTGAAGACGGCCAAGCAACCATCTCGATCCGCAGAACAAGACTGTATGCAGGAGGAAGGATCCGATTCGTTCGAGAGCGAGATTGATGAGCTGACCAGGAGCTGCTTCAAGCCAAGGCAGAAGGGACCAATTGCCAGGAAAGCGGTGCCACCGAAACCCCTCTGCAGAATCTCCCTTCCAGCCAAACGAGCCAGCGATCAGGTTGTAGATATCAGCGATGATGAGTTGGGCTTTTGATCGAAGGACTATTATGATTAGCCCCCTTTTCCTTTTGTACGATACCCCCTTGTTATGTAACAATGGTCAAGAGTCCACTTTGCAGATGCTCAGCACTTGTTTCCTGATAAGGTGAAGATGTAGAAGCGTCGCTCCGAAGGGGGATGTGCCGGCGGTGTTATGCTTAGAGCGGCTCGTTATCGCCGGAAGGATCAAAAGGATGCAGAGAACCTTGCTTATCGGGCCATGCCATTGGACAAGTGAGAGCGGGGGATGGTGCAATCAAAATGGCTGTCACGAGGTGGCTGCCTGACATGTTCAATAATGCCATGACGGCGCGCAACTCATTCTTCGACATGCCGCTCCAGAAAGCTGCACGTCCGACAAAATGGTGTCGCCAGTTCACGACGACGACACGGACTATTCTGACCTCGACGAAGAAGCACCCTTGGCCGCACCAGCCTCACGACGCCATGCTGGGCCAAAGAACCGAGAACGATGGAGCGAAAGAACACCACTCTTGAGCACTTCACCACCACCTCCAGCCTATGCCGATGTGACAAGACTGTACGGCACCCCTCCGTACATCGCTCGGAATGAATCAAATAGTGCTCAACCAGATCAGTTACGCCATGAGGATGTGACCACACCAGCCCATACGCGAATCGAAGAGCCGCAGAGCATGGGCGATCCAGGACGAGATGCCGAGCAAGGCAAGAAAGTGACCAAGAAGCGCAGATTCTTGACCAACCGAAAGGCACTTGCATGTCTGGTGTTTGTTCTCGCATTCTCTCTTGTTGCACTTACGACATTAACGACGTTCAAGCATAATAAAAGTGGTGATTCAGTAAGTGGTGGGTTGAGCCTCTTCACATTGTCTACCACTGACGCACAGCACAGAATAGTGATGGCAACAGCCCTTCTCCCGCCGACGGCTTCCCTCACTATTGGAGGTGCAATTACGAATCCATCAGCGATCGCCAGACTTTCTCTTTCCAATCGCCGCGCAGCTTCAGCTTTGTAGAAATTACAGAAGGAGCACACAACCCCTCGAGCGACATCAACGGCCAGATTCGCATCTTGCTCGGAGCAGAGGACCAGAAAGACCCACTCCTGATGGAGATGCGAGTCGCAAAATCAACAGCTGCCCAAGGTTTACATTTTGGTGTCGATTATACAGGCGAGAGCCTACGCCTGAATGCGCCCTCTTCCTTGCCAAGCTATCAAAGCGCTTGCATGGAGATTGACATGAGTCTCTGGATCCGACCAGGTGCTCGATTCGAACATCTGGAAATCGCGACTGAGCATCTCGATATCAAGATTGACCCCGGTCTCTTCTCGCCATCTCTCGAACCTTCATCGCCTGGTCAGAATGGTATATACTACATTAGTAACCATACCGATTTCATCGCCGTTTCGGGATCTCTTTCGGCTGCATACTGGGAGAGTGGCCGAGAAACTCGTATAGATGTTGTTTCGGGCGGTGTCAGTGGCCGATTTGCTCTCAAGGATCTCCTGTCAATCAAAACAGTGTCAGGAAGCATCAACGTAGATGTCGAACCGAAACCAGAAAGCCCAACCGCCTCTCGACCTGCATCCTTTGTGGCGACCAGCGAGTCTGGAAGTATCAAGGCCAGCTTCCCGATGTCTAACGCGGTTGCGGATATTCCACCACGATTGTATCACACCAAGGTTAAGACTAAAAGTGGGTCCATCCATGGAAGCTATATTCATGGCCTCAACACAGATATCAGCACAGCCAGCGGCTCAATTGGCGTCGATATTCTGCCCTATTCTGCAAACAGCACTGGAAGTTGGCTCCGAACGGAATCTGCTGGAGGAGGGATCCAGGTCAATGTGATGCCGCCTTATGAGGACCCGCAAAACGTTATGGGCCATCTCAGAAGTGTTCACAAGACCAAGTCTGGAAGCCTGCACATACAATATCCTCAGCAATGGGAGGGAAAGATTGAGGGTGTGACAATGTCAGGAAGTGTCAAACTTCATGGAAAAGATGTCGAGGTGCTAAAAAGGTGGTCAGGGCCTGTTGGAGCTCATGTAATTGCTCAAAAGGGGCAAGCTAGTAGTGCCATGGACTTGGGCACGGTGTCGGGCAGCATAGACGCAACTATTGGTGATGTGTGAGAGTCCTGGTGGCGATCCTGTTCTTTGTGGGTTATTATTCGACAAGCTGGGATGGTCAAATTGTCTTCTGTCTTTACTGCTTGGAAGAGTATCTGTTTGGGAAGCAAGCGGGCTCTTACTCTTCTCCTCTTTTCTACAACACTGTCGTATGACTTCTCATTGGCATGTTCAACTATAAATCCACTTCCTCATCGTCTCCAAGTCGAGTCATGCCAACTACCAAGCCGATTGTCACACGATAATGCCAAGTACAGCAAGCAAAGCACGGAGGTGTTTGTCTGAGCGTCTGTCACATGCAAGGACTCGGGCCGAAAGGAGCCGAGGCATGATGCGCGCCTTCCTGAGGGGTGTCCTTTGACACTACCATCACACAAACATACAAGATGTAATCTCTCAAGACTGTGAATCTTTTTCCAGAGCCAAATACTAGAAATCAAACTCAAAATGCCCTTCAATACTGCTCTTACCCGTAAACTCGGGATCAAAGTTCCGGTCGTCCAAGGAGGTATGCGGCATTCTGAATCTCCATGAATGAAGTTTGACTACTTACTGACAATGATCAGGTATGATGTGGGTGGGCTATGCAGAGCTCGCGAGTGCCGTCTCCAATGCAGGAGGCTTGGGTATCTTGACTGCCCTTACCCAGCCCACACCTGAAGACTTGAGAAAGTAAGAGACTCTCTATACACATGAATGATCCGATGATGGTACTGGCTAACAACTCGCAGGGAAATTCGGAGATGTCGAAAGATGACCTCGAAGCCTTTTGGTGTGAACCTGACTCTACTACCCGCCCTCCAGCCTCCGGATTACCCTGCCTACGCCCGTGTTATCATCGAAGAAGGCATCCGAATCGTCGAGACAGCAGGCAACAACCCTGCACCCGTCATCAAACAACTCAAAGCCGCAGACCCTCCCATCATCATCCTACACAAATGTACTACCGTACGTCACGCCTTGTCCGCTATAAAACTCGGAGTCGACTTCCTGAGCATCGACGGCATGGAATGTGCTGGACACGTTGGAGAGACGGATATTACAAACTTCATCTTGCTCTCCAGAGCTCGTCAAGAACTCAACGTTCCTTTCATCGCCTCGGGCGGATTTGCTGATGGCCAGGGTCTTGCCGCTGCTCTTTCGCTTGGAGCCGAAGGTATCAATATGGGCACAAGATTCATGTGCACGGTCGAAGCTCCCATCCACCAGAACATCAAGGAGTCGATCGTCAAAGCCCAAGAGACGGATACCGAGCTCGTCCTGAGACGATGGAAGAACACCAGCAGAATGTTCTCGAACAAGGTTGCGAGAGATGCCATCAAGATCGAAAGAGAAAGTCCGACCGGCAAGTTCGAAGAGGTCGCTCCATATGTCAGTGGCAAGCGAGGCAGAGAGGTCTTCTTGAATGGAGACCCAGAGCATGGAGTATGGACCGCCGGTCAGGTCATTGGGTTGATTCACGATGTCCCGACATGTGCAGATTTGATTACACGTATCGAGCGCGAAGCCTTGGACACCATCAACAAGGCAAAATCGTTATATGTTGATGAACTCCCCGAGAGCGATATGGAGGGAAAGCCCATCCAAGATCCTTCGGCCAACCCGAAGAGCGAGCACGGCACCGTGGGATCAAACGAGAACAATCCCGAGGCTCAGCTATGGGGAATCGGCAAGAGCAAACTCTAGACTGTGAGCTACTATCAGACTTGGGTGAATGTTGACCGCGATTTTGATAGGCGGAGATTGCTGGAATGAATATGGTAGCATATATATGCTGGCAGCATCCTTCTTTGGTATCATTGAATGTTCAGGTGACATGAGCTCACGAAGTGTGTATAGCTGTTGCAAATATTTATGTCCACTTACTGTCACGCGATCATCCGCACGAGTATCGTACCGCTTTCACTTCCTCTATATCTGGAGTACCAGCAAGGCATAGCACCACGGTTGGCTTGCAGATATAGGAGTATAAGCAGAGATTGAATAGAAGTTCATGTCGAAGATTAGAAAATTAGCGAAGAAAGGAGGGGTGCATTCCAGGACAGTCTCCTTCCTCAAGACCAGCTTTTGTTTTTGGGTGTGCCTCCTTTCCCCAGTCCCTTCGCCCAGCTCGCTAGAACGAGATTTAAAGATATAGAACAGCAATGTAAGAACAAGAAAAGGCAAACAAAGATACCCGACGTGCTTTATCGACAATCAAAAGGCCAATAATGGTCAAGCTTCCAGCTGAAGTTCCGAGTCGGTATAGTAGAATGTGGTGCAGGGTTGTTCTTATGGCGCAGAATGCTCCTCTGGTTGCTCGTGGACAGGTTCTCGAGATATGTCTGCAATGTTTCGTTGTGCAGTGGCACGTCTCGAATTGTTGTCAAAGACAAACGGACCAGCGTCGTTCATGGGCGTGTTTTGTCCGTCGCCCATGGGTGCCAAGGTAGCCGCGGCCAGAGCAAAGGGTGCCGAAGAAGTGGGCGTGGCTGACCGTGCCATGATGGAGTCAGGTAGGTTTCTATTTACCGGTGCATTGGTGGAAGCGATGATGGGTACAGGCTGAGAGATTGAGCCCCGCGAAAGTCCAGCTTCACCTTCCGAGCTCGAGTCTGTGCCCGAGGGATTATGTGATGGTGAGTTTGAGCCCATAGAGACACTGCTCATCATAGCGGTCAAGTCTTCGTCTTCGAGACCACCAGTCTCTATCGCAGGAAGTGGTTCTGGTTCGGGTGATTTTGGTTGGGCGCTTGTTGAAGCTTGAATGACGTCCTCGACACCCTCGCTTTCATAGTCTTCTTCTTCTGGGGGTTCCACATCGGCCTCCAGATCAGCGTATGCACGACAATTGGGGCACTGGAAGCTCGGCCAGCTAGGGTAGATGAGAGTGCGAACACACTTGTAGTGCCAGACGTGTGAGCAGGGAGCAACGAAGAGTGCCTGACATGGAGCGACAGGATTCAAGCAGATCGAACACTCGGAGCTATGTATTGATTGAGCGTCGCTGTCTTTGGCGTTGTTGACCTTTGCCTGTTTAAGAATGTTTTTGTGTGTTGCAGTGCTGTGATGGTTAGCGATCCCGGGCCATGAAGTCTCTGGCAAAGGAGGAGAGACTTACTTGAATTGATTCAAACTCTTCTGCCAGCCTCTGTTGCACTCGATACGAATCTTGACACAGCGGAATATGACTTCTTCCCCACCCTTGAAGTCGATACCCAGCTGGACGATATCACCGTCGTTGAGAGGGTACGCACGACTCTCCATGCCTGGACTGCTCAGGCGCACATGGTTCAGAAAGGTGCCGGAACTACTCTTAACGTCTTTGATAAACCACTGGCCATTGTCGCACCAGAGCTCGCAATGCCTGCGACTGACAACCTTGCTCTTGAAACCGACAGGGGCTGCCGTCTTTGCGCTCGCTTGAGAATCGGCGGCCTGATCTCTCTCAGAGTATCTGCCAACCTTGACTCGCTGACCAGCATCGGCGATTGTGCGAGTAACGATGGGGAAAGTGAGGGATGGTCTCGAAGCGCGGGGCTCATGGTGGGGGATGAAACGAATAGTCGGAGCTTCCTTCTTCTCGGTTGTTGGTGCTTGTGTGGACGGAGCAGCAACAGACTCGGTAGCGGGGCTGTCGGTGGACGAGATGATAGCCGGAGCAGGGTTGTTGTCGGCAGCAGGGGCATGCTGGCTGACGGTGGCAGCTCGCGTGCGGGTCATATTTGGGGTAGATGAGTCTGAGTTGGTGGATTGAGGTTGGGTTGCGAGCCTGGACAAGGCACTTTGGCCGGCAACAGTAGGGACCCAGCCGTTTGCGGTGGTATCGCTACGAAGCGGGGGACTCGGCGGCGTCTCGCGTGCGCTGCGGGCAGGAGAACTCGTGCTTCGGCTGAGGGTAGAAGGGCGTGCAGGAGATGGAGCGGCCGAGGAATTGTTGGAGTGGGTTGTCGGAGTGTTGTTTGAAGTCAAGTGAAGATGATTGTGGGTGTAGTTTCTTAGATATGAAAGACCGCGGAGCCGGGAGGGACGAGTGGGAGACGCGGGCGTAGCGGGCGAGTTGGCGGCTGAACTAACGGTCGACAGCGAGGCGGCGGCCGGTGAATAATTGCCAAACATTGTGTGATATTGGCAAGACAAAGAGACGTGAAAGGAAGTCGAGCGGGCGCTGGCACTGTCAGATCAAAAAGAGGCGTCTCTATTATGTCACTGCCGTCGACGATCACGCTTGCAGAGTGTAGGAGGCCCGAGTCACGGCAATCGAGTCCTGAATGGAAAGGTTCAAGACAAAGAAGTAGGGAAGGAGGGGAAGGAGAAACAGGAGAGAGTCGCGTGTGTGCCGCACCCGCAGGCCCAAGGCAATAGAGTGACATGCTCACATAGTCGGTGCAGTCAATGCAGCAACGCTCTCGACAGTGCGTTATGGCCTTCTAGCCTTGTCACTATTCGATTAATCCTGCAAACCGTCTTCTAGCTCCGACACTGACTCGACATCCTTCTCGGCAGTCGTGGAAAGCACAAGTCTGACAACACAAGAAGCAGATGGCAACTTATCAGCAACAGACAGAGAATCGCACGCGTGATGCATCACATGTTGAATGGATCCAGACCTGTAGAGGTTCGGCAGAGGCGTCAGCCGCCAGACAGACGCCGAAGACGGAAGTCTGGGGGCCGAGGGGTTTGCACATTCGCCAAACACTTGCAGCAATGACAGAATAGCCCATGCATGCTTCTAGAAAGCCTCTTCTATCAAAAAGTCACAATATCCAATCATGCTGCGACTGAGTAGAGCCATACCGCGCTCCACGAGCCGAGTCTTGTCTCGCCATGTGTCGCGTCGCACTTTTGCCTCGGTAGATCGAGTCACCAAGGTAGGCACTTCTCATAGGCTTCGAGAGAGCGCATCGCATTCCAACCGTCGCTTTTAGTAACGCCCATCTTCTTCAGGACCCAGCCGACCTCGATCAAGTCACAACCCTCTCCAATGGCGTCCGAGTCGCCAGCGAGGCCGTGCCGGGTGCTTTCTCTGGTATTGGTGTCTACGTCGATGCCGGTTCGCGGTACGAAAACGATGCTCTTCGCGGTGTCTCACATATCATCGACAGACTGGCCTTCAAGTCCTCGTCACGGCGAAGCGCTGATAGCATGCTCGAGGAGATTGAATCCCTAGGTGGCAACATCCAATGCGCTTCGTCTCGCGAATCCCTCATGTATCAAGCCGCCACTTTCAACAGCGCAGTACCCACGGCCACCGCCCTCCTCGCCGAGACCATTCGCGACCCTTTGATTACTGATGAAGAGGTCTCGCGCCAGCTGGAGACAGCAGAGTACGAGATTGGAGAGATCTGGAGCAAGCCCGACCTTATCCTGCCCGAGCTGGTCCACATGGCTGCATACAAGGACAACACTCTCGGAAACCCTCTACTGTGTCCCGCCGATCGTCTCGGAAGCATCAACAAGCGTACTGTTGACGCCTACCGCCGCGCCTTCTTCCGCCCTGAGAGACTGGTTGTCGCATTTGCCGGAGTAGAGCACGATCAAGCCGTCAAGCTGGCCGAACAACACTTTGGCGACATGAAGGCCGAGAAGCTCGCCACGACAGAACCCACCTCCCAAAAGTCACCGCAACCACAGCAGAAGTCGACCCTCAGTTCAAAAATCCCCTTCTTCAAGAACCTCTCCACTTCTGCCTCCCAGTCGGCTACTGTTTCACCTCTCGACCCTTCTCAGATCATTCCCCACCCTCTCGATGTTCCCGTCGACACTTCCGCACCTGCTCACTACACCGGTGGCTTCCTCACATTACCAAACCTTCCCATTCCTCCAAACCCTGCGCTCCCTCGTCTATCGTATATCCACCTTGCCTTTGAGTCTCTCCCCATCAACTCGGACTCTATCTACGCTCTCGCTACATTGCAAACTCTTCTTGGAGGTGGTGGCTCCTTCTCTGCTGGTGGTCCTGGTAAGGGCATGTACAGTCGACTGTACACCAACGTTCTGAACCAGCACGGATGGGTCGAAAACTGCGTCGCCTTCAACCACGCCTACACTGACAGCGGCATCTTCGGTATCAGTGCGGCATGCGCTACCCCTTATGTCAACCACATGCTTCAAGTCATGTGCTTGCAACTCGCCAACCTGGGCAAGGAGACCGGCATTGGTCGTCTGACCGAAGGAGAAGTCAAGCGTGCAAAGAATCAGCTCAAGAGCAGTCTACTCATGAACCTCGAGAGCCGTATGGTCGAGCTTGAGGACCTGGGTCGTCAAGTCCAAGTCCACGGCCGCAAGGTGCCCGTCAAGGACATGATTGCTCGCATCGACAAAGTATCGATCCCTGAGCTCCGTCACGTCGCTCGCCAAGTCTTTGGCGGCATGGTCAAGAACCCTGGCGGTGGCAGCGGTGCTCCCACTGTCGTTATCCAACAAGGAGAAGAAGAAGGCGTCACTATTCAAGAACTGAAGTGGGACGCTATCCAAGGAACGATCCAGAAGTATGGTCTTGGACGCCCGTAAGGCATTTTGAAAAAAAAAGTCTCGCCTTCTTCACGGTATTTCTTCTTTCGTTCTATGTATTATATCCCTCCTCTTCGATACCTTTTTATCGTGCACAACATGTAGAAATACACATAAGCATAAGCTGCCTTCTAAGCTCAAATCTACAAAAGATTCTAGGGGTAATGACTGGCTAGACTACACTACGAGTGCACGCAGTAGACAAGAGTGATCACACCAGCATGGGAATTGAGAAGTCATGGTAGCGACCGATATCAAGAAGGTGGCATCGGGACGGTTTTTCTTGACACGAGTTCTAGGACTCTCATATTGTTTATCATACTATCTACGCAGGATCCAGTGGTACCTATGCTTGCCAGCACAATGGAGAGGCAATCAACACGATGTTCGTGGACGGTCGTCGATTGAGACCGATCTCATTTCTCTGCTGCTTGCAGTGTCATGCTTTCTCTGTCTGCTTGTTGCAAGAGCTCTCGCTACGGATTGCTCAATTAGGCTAGCAAAAGATAGAAAGCACACGTGACGTCTCAATGCGGAGATTCTTGCCTTCCTGTCGGCAATGTGGACAATCGGTGACAACCACGATCTCACTTCGTTGATGAGACTCGAGGTGTCCGAGTCCGAGGTTGGTACACCTCAGTGGGTGAGTATCTCCTGGATTGCTCGCGGTGGCCCAATACTGCGGGCAATAAGCGTCTGTGATATGAAGAATATCATCATTCTTCTTCAAGGCTGAGAATCGGCTGGCAGAAACTCTTCCATTAGGACACTCTTCCCTTTCTTCTTGGATCCAGCTCGTGGCAAAGGCTCCGATTGCGCATTGCGTTTGGCGTTTGGACCCACGAAGATGGAGACCCAGTCGCGGACTCGCTCGAGTTTGTTCTCGACCGCCACGGGAAAGTTGGACTGTTGTGCGCTGTCTGCTCGGAAGTCGTGTGGTCTATGCAGGACTGTGATTGTTGTAGCGTTCTTGGTCCCTCTCCGGTTAAGAGATTGGCCAAAGACTGCATTACGGAAAGAACTCAATGCCACTCGTTCGATGAGAACAATGTCTTGTGAACGTAGCGATGAGAGGACGTTACGTGACTTGTCTTCGGTCTTGTGTCGCTGCTGAGAATCTTGGGCTGTATGCCATGAACTAATGGTAAAGGGGGCTTTGGTCTCGTCCCCGACTGTGAGCTCGATAATGTCCATGTCATGACCACCTTTGCGCGTTGTCACTGTTCTTGCGGGTGCTATGCTGATGATACCGACTAGTAAGTTTACAGACATGGTTTGAGGATGTATACGTTGAAGATAATCGGCAGTTGGGATGGCCTTGATGCTCATAATGGGTCCGACAGGTCTATATGCTGCGCCTGATTGGGGTCCAAGTTTTTCACGGAGGGAAGGTTGGGTGGACATGATAGTGGTGTCAAGCCCTTCCATGAACGTCGAATAGACGGAGTCATCAGTCATGAAGGTCGCTCCCTCGGAATCATG
This sequence comes from Aureobasidium sp. GC_Fusr_1, assembly GCA_026538705.1. NCBI lineage: Eukaryota > Fungi > Ascomycota > Dothideomycetes > Dothideales > Saccotheciaceae > Aureobasidium > Aureobasidium sp. GC_Fusr_1. The sequence goes on from JALPCE010000100.1 coordinate 68,182, forward strand.
CTCTGGACTTTGGTGGTGGGGAGCAATCTGAGAAGACTGCAGATCTGCTTCAAGAGCGAAAGAGTGGTCAAGGAAGTCATCATCACGGTCCTCTATCAGATTGTGGATCTGACGTGGTAGTGCCTTGTTTATGTTGGTCTGTGGTAATCTTCGAGGCAAGATAGGGCTTTCGTGGAAGGTTTTGTTTGCGACCAATGGGATTGACCTCCACTTGGCTACGGGTTGCGTAGGCGCAGGCGTGGGTGGAGGACCCGAGTGGGCATCTAGATGCCTTTGCAGTGCTGAGGAAAGCGTATTGAGCAAGCCCTCATCACTCCAATTCAATGCAGAAGTGACAGGGGCACCGGTGAGAAACTTGACCTTCGAAGGAGCCATCTAAGCGCCTAGAGTGTGTTCGAAGATTGATTGGGCGTGTGTTACGAAGGAATCTTTAGTCCGAGCCCGAGTTCGGTGTCCGCGCCGATGTCCGAGTTGAGGTTGGAATAAAGAGGCAGCAGTAGGCAGCCATGGTCTTGCTGTCACTTTGCAGCCATTCTTCGAGGCCGACCTTCACATGATCGAGTCCGAGTGAGAAGCGTAGACAGACATAGTTCAAAGGTACGTAAGTTGTCATGTCGGGCGGGAAGAATGACGGGCGGGAGTCACGTCGGCAATCGGAAGCGAGATCTGATAAAGGCGCATAGTCCCCCTCGGAATCAACATGACGAGAAACAAAATGGCTTCACTTCTCCGAAACCTGTCGTATCGCTTCACGCCTACGCCGTCGTCGGACTTCCAAAAGGCAAAGAACGTCGACACTCTCTTCACAAAGACGGATCCCGCCGTCGACGGCGACGACTGCCTGCACGATTGCGAATCATGTTCGATCAAGTACCCCCGCAAGTTCGAGATTGATGAAGACGACAAGCTCTATGGAAACATCAATGGCTGGAACACGCATCTGATTGTCGCTACTGGAAAGACGGACTGGGTACGCGATGTCGCCGACGAGAAGGGCAGCGTCATGGAGGCTGTAGCAAAGACAGAAGAGCCCACGAATGGCGTAAGTCGATGCCTACCACCCAAGATATCAAGACACGACTAATGCCTCCATAGAAGATGATGCTCTCGGCCTCCAACATGCCCATACCACACACTTCGCACTCAGACCCCGATGGCCAGGTTCGCACCACCGTTCTGCTTCTCCCTGCCTTCAAGTTCATCGACCATGTCACTCCTGCCGCCGTGCCAGACCTCATCCAACGTTGCGTCAACACCGCTCCAACAAACACAACACCCTTCGCCGACCCTGCCTCGGACAACTCTCTGACAACGACGCCCTTGCCAGCAGGACTGGACATGAGAGACTGCCCTCACAACTACTTGATCTTGCTGTGCTCCCACGCCACAAGAGATGCTAGATGTGGTCAATCCGCCCCACTGCTCAAGAAGGAGTTTGAAAGACACTTGCGACCTTTGGGACTCGCCCGCGACTTTGACGACGAACGTCCGGGAGGCGTTGGAATCTACTTCATCAACCACGTCGGTGGCCACAAATACTCTGCAAACGTTCTGATCTACAGAAGACGCCTGTCGCCCGATGGCAAGCCCTTGCATGAGGCCGCCCAGTGCATATGGTTGGCCAGGATCAAGCCTCAAGACTGCGAAAACCTCGTTCGCTACACTATCCTGCAAGGCAAAGTGGTCAAGCCCGGACAGCAACTTCGAGGAGGCTTTGACCGCTCGACTCAACTGACTAGCTGGTAAAGAGGGATATGCAATAGAGGAGGAGCTTAGATATATAGAAAGCCTAACATGCTACCAGACTTTGTACTCGATACGTGCATACTCCTGAGACTCTCCTTTCCTCTCGACATGTACACCTAGAACGCCACCATGAAGTCCTGTCTGAAAAACACCATTAAAATGCTTCACGAGAATGGAAAGAAAGAAGAGAAACCCCAAAAAAAAAAAACGCAATCGTAAAAACCCCCAAAAGTCGCTACTTTTCTCAAAGCAACCATCCATCATTATCGTTACTGGCGTTAAAGGCAGGCGTCGAGTTGGATCGATCCAATCCCAGTGTCAGCTTGGGCATCTGTATGATGGGAAGACCAAGTTGTGGAGGTGGCTCCGTCTTCTTTGGACTCTTCTTTGGGCTCGACGCAGCCATTTCTTCTTTGCTTGGACCATATCGCACGTACTCAATGTCCCATCCATCGGCTTGGGCGGCGGCGATCCAGTTCTGCAAACCAGAATGAACACCACAGTAAAACTTCTCCTTGCAAGTGCGCATGGTGCCGCCCATCATCTTTTCCCAACCACTGGCCTTGAGCTCAGAACGCAGCTGGTTGCGATCTTCTCTGGTCAATAGTGATGCAATGAGGCCATTTACAAGATCGAGATGAGCTGTCATGTACGTGGTTGCATCCCACTCGACGCCACCGATATAGGGAGCAGCCGGAACGGGTGGTCGGTCTCCTGGGAAGAAACGCTGAGCATAGCTTTGACCAGGAGTTGTGGTTCCATCTGGTCGTGTCGGCGTCGAGCCATTCCCATCCAGAGTTTCTTTCTTCGGAAGTGGTATGACGTTGAGGTGGTGTAGGAAAATCCAGAATACTTCCTTTGTCACGTTGCTGACTTCTGTGCACCACACCTTGTACGGTCGAGATTGTCGCATGCTGAGCACAAAGGATACTGGTTGTGCTTCCTCTGGTTTCTTCGGATCTGCGAGATAGGCCAGGATCACACGAGCTCTTTGAGCAAGGTCGTATGGTCCACTGTTGCGGGCTGCCCCCAAATATGCAACTAGAGGTTGACATTAGTCTTGGACATCAGAGAAAGCTGGTTCTGACTTACAAAGAATGTTGACGATGATGCCTCTGGTGGTGAACTCACTCGGCCCCTTTTTCTCTTCGTCAAAAAGCATAGCCAAGAGTTTAGGGAACAGAGCATCAGCCAAAGTAGAAAGGACCTTGAGAGCAACTTCGGTGGTGCAAAGCCCCTTCAAGCAGAGCAGTGCTTCATGGAGTAGTTGATCTTCATGCTCCTCGCGCCATTCAATCTGCATGATGCGGTGGAGCAGATCCACAACTTGAGCCATGCCACCAAGTGATATGAAGTTGTCAACCCACGCAACAGTCTCGTTTCGAAGCAAGAGACGCAACTTGTGTAGACGGCCGACTTCCATCTGGATAGGATCGCGAACGTTTTCCAGGTAAGCCACAAACTCATCGGGACAGGCAGCTTGTGGGCCTCTGCCAGGGGATGTAGGGACAGAATGTCTTGGCAGAGTTCCTGATGACCTTGGGATATGAATCGAGTTGGGTCGGCTGTCTGGCTTTTGTTTCTTCGCAGTGCCATCACTCCTGGTCAGTGTGAAAGTCTTACTTCTTGATCTTGACCGTTTTGTGAGATCCTCCTTCATCTCCTCTTCGCCGGACTCGACAGCTGGTTGCTGAACAGGCTCGTCGTGGAAGAATGGAAGCCGAGATTCTGGTTTAGTAGGGCTAAGAGCGCCCTTGTCTTGTCTGACGAAGTCGGCCTTGACACGAAGTGTCAGAGTACGCATCTTTTGTCGCATGTTTTCTGGAATGTTGCGTGAGTCCTGTGAAGATACGGGTTAGCAAAAGGGAACACACAAATGGGAAGAGGAATTGATTTACCAATACGGCCTCGAAAGCGGCATCGACAGTCTTGGGATCCAGCTTCGGTTCCTCTCTTGTAGTCACACTTTCTCTGGCCTTTTCGTCAAAAGCGGCAACAGCAGCCATGACCCTTGGACCGCGCTTGGGTATGTTTGCCAAAGGCTTTGGCGCAGGTCGTTCATTGCTGCTGGAGCTCACTTTGCGATCGAACGAATGTTTGCCCTCTTCGAAGCTTCCGCGACTGCCACGCGAGTAGGTACTTCCACGTGAGTCTATTTGGGTACGGTCTCGGTCACGACTGATAGGGCGATTGAGGATATCGAGAAAGGATGTTGAGCCAGGCATTACCAAACTCTTGGGACGTCCAGACGAGGAGAGTCTCGTGAGAGCAGGCTGTCCATAGGCGGAAAAGTCACGTT
>JALPCE010000101.1:0-72120 GCA_026538705.1 Aureobasidium sp. GC_Fusr_1
TATAGAGTACTTCGAGGTGCTTAAGGAAACACCTTAAGGACTATAGCAGCGGTGCAGTTGTCGCGAAACATAGCCTAAATAAAGTCCTTATTATCCTCTAAGAGCGCTATGTTAAGTAGTAGTTAAGAGCTCTAAAATTCGTGAGGTTCTACCCGGAAGGCTTTAAAACAGCTAGAATATTGCTTACTAAGGTGCTACGCCTTGATCGCGCCTATACAGCTGATGAATAGCTTCAATTTGACGTGTATATAGAGGTAATAGTATGTAAAAAGCTATGAATTCGAGGGTGGAAGGGTGCCCCACTGCATCGTTGAGCAACGAATTTTGCAACCGAGAATAAACAACGGCGACAACGGGGCTGAACTCGAATTATATTGACAAAGCTACGATCAAGATTCAGACTTCAGTCTACTGCTCAAGATAGTTACGCGTTCGGGGCTGTATTCAGCTCCCGCATGACACCAGTCTGCAATTCCGATGTGGAAGGTCAGATCTACGAAGTCACGAGTGTCGAAGCTCGAGGTGTTCGTCCATCATGACTGATACCAAGCATCATTTGTTTGTGGGAGGGAACGTTGTAGCGAGAATATTCCAGCTATCAGGAGACCGCGTCCATTTCCTGCGTACAATGAAATCGAAATATCTATGGTCTCTATCTAATTCATTAACATCTACAGAGAGGGCCTCAAGCAGTCGCGCAGTGTCCACCATCGACTCTCAAGTCGGCACCGGTCATCCACGAGCTTCCATCTGCCAGGAGGAAGACACAAGGGGCCTTGAAATCCTCAGGCGCGCCAAGTCTCCCTAATAGTGCACCTCTCATCCATTGTTCCTCAACCTCGGGCTTCTCTTGCAGCAAGCCATCTGTCATAGCAGTACGAATGTAACCAGGAGAAAGCGTATTGACTCTGATGCCCCAATGACCCCACTCATAGGCAAGAGAGCGGCACATCTGATGTACAGCAGCCTTGCTGGTATTGTATGCCGAGCAGTGCAGGCCGCGGTTGGCAATCTGACCAGACATGGATGCGATCATGACAATGCTACCACCGAGCTTCTGATCGCGAAGCAGACGAGCTGTGTATTTCGAAATGAGGAAGCTTCCAGTGACATTGACCTCCATGATTCGGCGGAAACCGTCCATAGGATAATCAATAGCGTCGACCATCTGCTGAATGCCGGCGCACGAGATCATGCCTTTGACAGGCTTTCCTCGTTGACGAGCCTCCTCGCCGCAGTCTGCGACGACTTTTTCGACCGCCTCCTCGTTCGTGATATCGCAATTTTTGTATGTGGCGCGAACTCCGGTGCTCTTCTGAAGCTTGGTGATGACTTCCCACTCTTCAGCGCTAGGCTCAGGAAGAATGTCCAGACAAATGGCATCAGCACCCGACTCGAGAACAGCGACTGCGAGTGTGATACCGAGTCCACGACCAGCGCCAGTGATGATAATGGTTCTGTTGTTCAAGCCGAAGGCCTTTTCGATAGGTACGTTGGCAGATGATTGTCTTGACTCTGGAATGTCTCTGGGAAGTTCAATGTCGGACACAATGCTTGGTGCCATGATTCAGTGACGAGTTGGAGTTGTCAAAAAGTGAGAGACGAGATCAAGTAGGGAGAGTTGAGTGTTCAATGCTATGTGTAGAATGTGTAGAAAAGGTCAAAGGGCCAAGGAGCGAAGGTGCAGCAGGCCCGATTAATTTGTAAACGATCAAGACCGGCTCAACAGGCCTTTGGCGTCGCAATCTCGAGACGGGTCCCACTATTGAGCCATGTTGAGAGATCATGGTGGGTTCATTTGTGGATTAATTCACAGCATGGGGCGCTGAAGACTGCCGCGTTGGTGCGATGGATGGAAAAGAAAAGGAGCGTTGTGAGGAGCAAAGCCACGGCGCTAGATATTGCCCTCTTGAGTTGCGGCAATAAGCGGCTTCCCCATCCTGTGAGAGGAAAGAGTTGACGCCACAGCCAGAGAAGGAAACCGAAGCGCCAGGCAAACGACCCCGCATCGTTCTTCGGAATGGCGGGTTACTTGTTTCTGACGACAGTCCGCTGTTGATCAAAGTCAAGAGCGCCGCCATGAAGGTACCCACGAACATGTTTCGCATCAACGGCGTGGTTGATAAAGGCTCGATGTTCCCATGTCTTCCTTTCGCTTTCCAGTCCCAGAATATCCACATATCCAGATATGGCTCCATCTCTTGAACACTACGAAGAAGCTACTTCCGGTATCCCCGTGAAGGTGCTTGGTACACAGATTGACGGCACTAATGGAGCTGCGTCGCTACAGCTCGAAGAGGCTGACAAGCATGATCAAGTCCTGCGGGTCTTCCGCTGCTTGATTGCAGACTTGTGCGAGCAATTCGGTGGTGGTCACCCTGGTGGTAAGCTGAGATTCTGATGGACCACGTTTGGACTTGAAACTAAATCGAATCGACAGGTGCTATGGGTATGGCAGCCATTGGCGTGTCGCTCTGGAAATATGCTATGAAGTACTCACCAGCAAATCCCAACTACTTCAACAGAGACCGCTTTGTTCTCTCCAACGGCCACGCATGTCTGTTCCAATACACTTTTATGCACTTGGTCGGTTACAAGAACATGACCATTGACCAACTCAAGTCGTATCACTCGGACCGAGCAGATTCGATTTGTCCGGGACATCCTGAGATCGAGCACGAGGGTATCGAAGTTACAACAGGTCCTCTCGGTCAAGGTGTTGCCAACGCTGTTGGTATGGCAATGGCAACAAAACACCTTGCTGCCACTTACAACAAACCAAATTACGAAGTTGTCAACAACATGACCTACTGTATGATTGGCGATGCCTGTCTGCAAGAGGGTGTTGCTATGGAGGCTGTATCCCTTGCTGGCCATTGGAAGCTGAATAATCTTGCGCTCGTCTACGACAACAACCAAATCACATGCGATGGTTCCGTCGACATCACCTGCAACGACGATGTGAACGAGAAGATGAAGGCCTGTGGTTGGAACGTCATCGATGTAACCGACGGTGTATCGAACATCTCGGGCATCGTACAGGCTCTCGTCGCCGCGAGAGCAAGCGTCGACAAGCCTACGTTCATCAACATCCGCACAATCATCGGTATCGGCAGTGCCTCGGCTGGTGATGCAAAGGCTCACGGTGCTGCTTTTGGTGTCGAAGACGTCGCAAACATCAAGCGTACTTTCGATATGAACCCAGAAGAGCACTTTGTTGTTCCCGACACAGTCTATGACTTCTTCCGCGAGGCAAAGTCACGAGGCCAGGACCTTGAGAAGGAATGGGATGACCTTGTTGAAGGCTATAGTAAGGATCATCCCGAGTTGGCCGAGGAGTTCAAGTTGCGTGTTGCAGGCAAGATGCCCAAGGACTGGACCAAGTTCATTCCGGCGAAGGGTAGCTTCCCTACATCGCCTACGCCCTCAAGGAAGTCCTCTGGTCTGGTTTGCAACCCTCTTGCCCAGAATCTCTCCAACTTCATGGTCGGTACTGCAGACTTGACACCTTCAGTCAACATGACATGGAAGGACAAGGTTGACTTCCAGAACCCTGATCTCAAGACTGCCTGTGGTATCAATGGCAACTATGCCGGTCGATACATTCACTGGGGCATCCGCGAGCACGCCATGGCCGCCATTTCCAACGGTCTTGCTGCCTACAACAAGGGCACAATCTTCCCCGTCACTTCATCCTTCTTCATGTTCTACATCTACGCCGCACCTGGTATCCGCATGGGTGCCCTCCAAGGTCTCCAACAAATCCACATCGCCACCCACGACTCTATCGGCACTGGCGAAGATGGACCCACACATCAACCCATCGCTCTTGCAGCACTATACCGCAGCATGCCCAATCTCCTCTACATCCGCCCTTGCGACTCTGAAGAAACAGCCGGCGCCTTTATCGCCGCCATCAAAGCCGACACCACTCCCTCCATCATCTCCCTGTCCCGCCAAGCACTCATCCAATACCCCGAAAACAGCAACCGCGACGGGGTCCAAAAAGGCGCTTACGTCTTTATGGAGCAAGAAAACGCCGACGTTACCCTCATCGGCGTGGGCTCGGAAATGTTCTGCGCTGTCGAGACTAAGAAGTTGCTGGAGGAACAACACAATATTAAAGCTCGCGTGGTGTCATTCCCTTGCCAACGCTTATTTGAACAGCAGAGCAAGGAGTACAAGCAATCAGTACTGCAGTATCGCAGTAATGCCCCTCGCGTAGTTATTGAGGCGTACGCCGTCAACGGCTGGGAGCGCTATGCCGATGCCGGATACTCAATGCCTTCGTTTGGCAAGTCTCTGCCCGGCAAAACTGCATACAAGCATTTCGGCTTTGATGCACAGGCCATTGCGCCCAAAGTCAAGGCATTGGTCGAGGAGGTCAAGAAGGAAGGTATCGAGTCTCTGAGAGGAGACTTTAGGGACTTGAACGGCACAATGGGGTATGGAATGCACCACTAGATGATGGAAAGAGTGATGAAAAAATCTGTATATATTTTTAATGAGTGTTTGTGTTTTTGAATCTTGTCTCTTCCAGTTGTCCTGAATTATCTGGCGTTTACATTGTTCATTCTTGCAGTGGTGGCATAAAGTCTTTGATCCCAAGCTGTGAAACTCGCAATATCGATTGCAGACTCGAGTGTTGTGGCTCTTGCAATGCACTCGATTCTATGCAATGGGCCTTTACCCAGTGGGTCCTTTGTGTTTTTCCTTTGATAAGTAACCGCATGGACTCACAGTGGTCACGCAATATAGCAAATCCTCAGGGCCGGAGACAGAGTTGTATACAATGACCAACCCTCTAATTCGATGCTCAACTGCAACTAAATGACCTCTGTACTATCAACAACTCCTTGGTTCTCTCTGCAACTAAATCACGCCGTCCTCAACTCGCCGAATCATAAGTAATAGTCAAGTTGTTCGTCTTCACATGCCTCGAATAACCTGTCCCATAACTACTCTCCGCAAACCTCCTATCCATGACTCCATACGAGTAACTATGATTTGCGACATTCGAGTAATATGCATTACCCACCTGTCTGGCGCTGATGTCCACAGGTCCACTGACCAATGTATACGTCGACAAATCTGGTCTCCCCTTTGACGAGATCTGCAACCCATAATCCACAAATGCGTCAAACGTGGAAAAGTTTGCAGACGCATAGGACAGATTTGCGGTTATAGGATAGGAGAAACTGGTTGTGGTTGAAAAGTCGGGTGCTGAAGGGAGGATTGCGGCTTGAGTGCCTTTTGTGGACTGTATATTTGAGGATAAGAGGCCGCTATTTCCGAGGTTTCCGTTGTTGGTGTAGGAGAGACTTTGCGTCCAGGTGCCGAAGGGTGAGGTCGCGGAAAAGACGCGTTTGGCAGAGACGGTATAGGATAGTGTTGTGTTTGTGCCGTTGCTTGTGCTGGCAATGTTGGATGTGGTTTGCAAGATTGGCGAAGTGGAGATCGTGGGGGCGGTATGTGTGCCATTGTAGTCTTCATCACCTTCGAAGAGGAAGATCTTGCCAGAAACTAGCCAGTAGCTGTTTATACTTTTCGAAGAGAGCGTGGCTGGTCCATTGCCTCCATTGTCATCCATGCCCACAACTCTGATGCTGAAAGAGTGCGATTTGCCATCGAGGATGTATGGCAAGAATGGAGTAATGTCGATTTCGTATTCTCGCAGGTCGTAAGCATCTATCCCTACCACAGGACGCCAGAAGCCTGGAGCGATACCGCCGGTGAAGATGATGGGAAATGGCCACGCTACTCCTGCCATCATGTCGTCGATGAATAACTGAACCTCACGGAAAGGGCCGTATCCAAGAAGCGTCCCGACGGTGGGTTCAAAGTTATTGATGTCGGACTGTAGGACGTTTGTGTACCAAAACTCCTCGTTGCTTTGACCAGTAGCGGCAATGGACACAGTCGCGTGAGTAATGTTTCGAGGAAGTGTCTGCTGGACAGCCGCACTATCGCCTGGCAAAGTAAAAATACTCGCTTGACCAGTAGATCCTAGCTGAGGACTGATGGGCAGAATAAGGTCGGCATGAGCTGGCTTGGCCGAGTTGTAGGAGAACGTAGCTGTGAGAGTGGTGTTAAAAGCTCCAGTATACGTAGAATCGTAGACATTGTTCAAGCTAAAGATTAACTGCTGAGGCGACTTCCACAGACTCAAGTACATGCTCACATCCTTTTCATATCTGAAGATGATACCCGAAGCGGTGGGCTCGGCAGTGCTTGTCCGCCATACTTCTATATCTCCAAGGAACATCTCTGCCAGACGATCGAACTGACGACCAGCACTAGTGACAGTCCATTCAATGACCACATTGTTGAAGTCACATTCGGGTGGCGTGTATTGTCCTACGTAAGGGATGCCATAGCTTGAGGCGAACGTGTGGACCATCAGTGTCTGTTGGACATTGCATGTTGTCGATTCTGGAACAGGCACAGGCTTGTAGAGTTGGATGATTGACAGTGGAGACTGAGGCTTTGCAACCTGAAAGAGTGATGCGGCTTCAAGCGGCTTTTTCGAAGGTGAGCGGTGAGCAAACACGGCTGTGGACAGTACGGAAGCGAAGTAGAAGAAGCGTTTGAGCTGCATCGTTCGTGAGCCCAAGCGTAAGATGGGAAGATGCGACCAAGAAAAATGGATGAGAAGCTTGATATACAAGATATCCAAGAAGATAAGGCGTGATGATCTGCTACTGCATGATATGGAGCTGTCAACATGGACGGAACAGGAAGGCGCTATCGTCGACTGCGCGCAAGCATGTGCTGTATCCCCCTCAATTTGCGAGCCATCTCAAGTGATACTGTGATGCGTTACAACGAGGCGGTCTTTGGGATCCAACAATCTGTCTACAGGAGAATGGAAGACATGGTGAATAGAAACAGAAACTCATGCGACACACGAAGACACAGTTGTCGTCAACAACCTCGGCAAGTGCGTGCTGAAAGATCGATAGCGTGATGGAGACCACTTGCGGCCGCAAGACTCCTCAGACGTTGGTCGCGACGGACATTTTCCTCCCATTTCTCCACGTGCCTTGCAACTTGCATCCACTATCCTCTTTGCAGAAGGTAAATCTTGAAGCAAAGCGAATCAGACTTTGCCTACGCTCGCGCTCAGCGAAGCAAGTCCTCACCATGTTTGAGGATCTGCACTGAAACCCAGCCGGATCATGCAGGAGACGACGATTACGGAGGCGACCGAAGGAACACAGCATTTACCAACATTCTACTGAAGCCTATAAATCAGACCTGATATCCTCGACCATACACTGCAGCACAACAATTGATTCCATCTGTCCAGAATGTCGTCCACTCTGATTGTTTTTAGCACTCTGCTCGGTTTGACTGCCGCTGTCATTGACTCGTGTCCAGCGAACTCGCCTATTTCTTGCCAAACCAGCGGCACCATCCAGAACACATGCTGTACTGAAGTCCAGGGCCAAGTCCTACAGACTCAATTCTGGGACTCGAGCCCAGCCACTGGTCCGTCAAATAGCTGGACAATCCATGGCCTCTGGCCGGATAATTGCGATGGCTCTTACGAGGCCACGTGCGATAGCTCAAGAGCATACACCGATATCGGTTGCATCCTGCTTGACAAGGGCCACGGTGACATTCTGAGCTACATGGAGACTTACTGGAAGGACTATCAAGGAGACGATGAGTCGTTCTGGTGAGAATTAATCATGACACAATTGCAAAACCATTTGCTAATGACCCCAGGGAGCACGAATGGAGCAAGCACGGAACCTGCTATTCTACCTTGAACCCCGACTGCTATACCGACTACGAAAAGGAAGACGAGCTTGTCGACTTCCTCAACACCACCATTACTCTATTCAAGGATCTGCCTACTTACGAGTGGTTGGCTGATGCTGGTATCACTCCCAGCTCTAGCAAGACCTACACCAACGCTCAGATTACGAATGCACTCCAGTCTCAGTTTGGTGCCACTCCCATCCTTTCTTGCACCAGCGGCAAGCTAAACCAGGTCGAATACGTCTTCAATGTGCGCGGTAGTGTCGCCAATGGTCAATTCATCGCCGTCAACCCTACCGGCACCAAAGGAAACTGCCCAAAGACTGGTATCAAATACTTGCCCAAGGACCTCAGTACTACCCCCGAGGCCAATGAGGGTAGCTGTTCCTAGAAATGCAAGTATGCTTGAGAAGCAATGTCAGAGGAAACGGCGAAAAGTACAGCATCGTATGAGCCGACTCAAAAGTTCTTTATTATAGACATTACTTTGAAGCCTCGATGATCTTCTTGGCCATCTCCGGTAGCGTATCAGCCATGACATCCATATCAACATCAAACAATTCCTTGCAATCCTCCTTTTCATACACCGAACAATAGGCACCCTTGAATCTGTGTCTCAAAACATTAGCACTACGCCTCTCAAACCTCATCTTGGAAGCACCAGCGTTCAGAAAAAGAACGGAAACTTACCCAACGATCTTCGCAGCACTGACATCCCAATAATGCGCTGCGGCAAACCACTTCTCCTCTGTCCCAAAGCTCTCAAACAACGGTCTATACGCCTCCAACGCAGGCTTTGCAACACCACTACTATCGCAAGACCTAAACCTCTCCCTCGAAAACTCCACACCGGCATTGTCAAAATACCCCAACACCCTCTCTCGATCTCCAGTAGTCAAACACCAAACCTCAAACCCTGATTGTCGCAACAGATCAAAAGTCTCTTGTACACCATGTCTCAATTGCAGAGTCGAGTAAGCAGCTACCATTTCATCTCTTTCTGCATCAGTGGCAAATTCTCTGGGTGAGGAAATACCACTCATCCATAGAATACGGTAGAACATTGCGCTGAAAACTGTCTTGTAGGGTTTGTGGCGTGAGGAAACGGAGAGATATGTAAATTCTCTTTCGGAGCTTTCGAGCCAGGCAAAGCCGAAGAGTTTTGGAGAGAGGTTTTGAGCGAGAAGTCGGGGGCCGAGGACTTTTTGAATGGAGGCGAAGAAGGCGTCGTAGGAGACCAGAGTGCCGACGACGTCGAAGACGACGTGTTTGGGCATTTTTGTGTTGTTTGGGATCCTGAGAAGGAGGGTCGTGGTGTTGAAGTACCTGTGATGGAAAAACAAGGAGGGATGAGAGAAGAGGCCCCAGTTGCGGTGCGGTGCTATTTGGTGTTCTTTATGTCTTTAGTGTGAAACCCCTTGACGGTATATCAAGGTTGAAATTTGCTGCTTGTAACGCTTGTAGCACTAGGCCAGAGCTTGGGTCGGCCAGACGGGCAAACGAGCTTTCGCCTATCTAACTTATCATCTTGCATCCCCAAGATTGGTTACTATCGGACCCCACCTCCGGTCTGATAAGCAATATGCTTGCGTCTTTCTTATCGAAGCTTGGCTATCTTGATTGCTTGATATCACCCACTTCTGTCCAAGTTGATACGAGCAGTGAGGGATAACATTGCCGACCGGGTCCAATATCATACGCTGCGCTGGATGAACGTTCACGCAGCCAAGGGATCAAATTTGCAAGCAAAAACGAGTATTCCAATTATTCACACGACTAAAAGGCCTGACTATACGAGTTGCCATCTCTGACCGTCTAACCCTTTCCAAGCATCCTTTGAGCGCGGATTCCAATTGCTTCCCAGTCCAATCTATTCCCACAAAAAGTTGTACTTGTGCCATCCCACCTTTGGCAACTCCGGAGGCTCAGGATTGGCATTCGCAATATCGATGAAATGGCGAATAGGCAATGCCTCCAAAGGAATAATTTTAGTCTTCTTGACAATCTTGTAACCGAAATACAAGATCAGGAAGAAAGGAATGTTGAAATAACTAGAGATGAAAGTCTCGGTGCTCCAATGTCCGTGCAAGAAAGTAACATAACCACCTGTCAGCAGCAGAATGCCAAAGGCGATGAGCGATGTCCATGCAAGATATGGTTGCAATGGGGCAGCCCATGGAAGCTCGCTGCGTGAGATGTTTTGCTTCTTCATGCTGTAGTAGAAGCGAAGGTATACCAGGCAAATGACCATCCAGTCAACCATAGCAGCAACTGCAACAAGATCTTGCAGCCATGTAAAGGCAATATTGGCTCCACTCGACAGCGATAAAAATGCGAGGCATAAAAAGATACTGAACAGACTGACCGAGACCCAAGGAATGCCGAATCGGTTCGTCTTTGTAAAGATCTTGGGTGCGCGACCTTCCCTTGCCATACCATAGAGGATACGAGAGCCGGCGAGCATACTAGCATTACCAGAACTCCAAGCACTAGTCAGGATGACTGCATTGATGATTGATGGCACGACTTTGATACCAGCACGAGTCGCAGCAATGACAAAAGGTGATTGCGAAGCAGTACCGGTAGACTTCAACAAGTGTGGGTCGTTGGAAGGTACCACAAGACCAACCATGAAGATGGTGAGCACATAGAAGAGCAACACACGTACGAAAATTCTCTTGGCTGCCTTTGGGATGTTTCTGCGCGGGTTTTGTGTCTCAGAAGCGGCGATGGAAATGTTCTGAATTCCAGAGTATGCGTAGACGGCGTTACTAAAGGTCGTCCAGAACCCGAGGAAATGTCCCAATGAGCCTGGGTAACCCAGATATGCTACGAAAGGACCTGGATCTGACCAAAACTGGAAGCTGATGCTCTTGTGATCAGGACCGCCACCACAAGTGATGACCAAAGCCATGATGTTGATGCCGACGATGAGCATGATTTTCAGCGACGCGAACGAGAATTCGAGTTCGCCATAGATGCGGACAAAAGCAATGTTGCTAGCAACGAGACAGAGCCCGAGAACAACAATCCAGACTCCGTTGCTGACAGAGGTTGTCCAGAACTCGAACAAGACGGCGGCGGCACAGAGTTCGGCAGGTACACTGACCAGATTGGCGTAAACTTGATTCCAGCCATTCGCGAATGAGAGGGCGGGGTCGACAAAGTACTCGGCGTGACGAGTGACACCTCCACTGAGAGGAACGAGAGTGCTAGGCTGTATCAGCATATCTGCCAGCATTGTTGACACTCGCTTCTTACCTCAACTCCGAAATGGACATGACAACTCCTGAACACAGGAAGCCAACGAACGTGTAACCGAGAAAGGCACCCAGCGGTCCAGCCCTCGAGATGGCTTTGCCCGAAGAAAGGAACAAACCAGTTCCTATGGTTCCGGCCAAAGCTATCATTTGAATCGTCCTCTGATTCAGGCCACGCTTGAGATCCTTCTTCTCCTCGAACTCGAGCGGTCCATCCTGATCGTATGCCGGAAGTGTAGTGCCATGTTCAATGTCTGAGGCAATGTAACCCTCTTCGGTGTGTGAGAGTTTCTTCTCGTCTGTCCCCATTGGGAGAATCTCTGGTGCATGTATCGACATGACTTGAAGAAGATTGAGAAAAGGGATGGGGTAAGGGTGAACAGAGTGCAAAGGGTGGTCAATCAGACTTGTCCTTTTATGCATAGCCACTCTACATGTCTTGCATCATGAAGGCATGAAGTGCCTATCTCTCCGACATGACCGTTCAATACGATATCATTGGCTCAGCATGGTGCTGTGAGCGAAGGTCTTATCCGCCCCCATAATCTGAACAAAGGTCTGCATGATAATGGCGCGGCCAGACCTTGCGGCGCAGATAAACAACCAGCTTCTTCGGATCGAAGGGAAGAATCCTCTGCATTGACTGATAAGACGATGGTAACATCATCGAGTGCATGTTATCATCCGTGTATAAAGAAGTCAGCTGGGGAATGAATGATTGATTGGCCAGGCTGGAGCAGTTTCTCACGCGAGAAACCCTGGCAGAATAACCAATGGGGCTCGAAGTTGACGAACTGAGACTGGCGGCAACATAGAGGTTACACCATCACTTTTTGTTGAACTATCCATATCTCGAAGCCTGTGACCTGCGACCCTGCTCTTCTAACGACGAGGCGCGGAATGCGAGCTATTCAAGTGAACGGTTGCAATCGGGCTAGGGACGAATCCGAGGAGACACGGGGAGAAAGAGGCTAGCAGTTGGCGTCTCTCGTTTGCCAGAGCTACCGTGAATGCTACAGCTTGTTGCGTTGCAATCTTGACAGAGAGTCGGGTTCAGAGCACCCCGCATGAGCGCCACCAGCGATCGGCCTCGAGATATGGCAGCACGCGATAACGAGCGAGGGCTATTATCAGTGGCCGGCCGGGTAAATCGGTTGCGCCATTCCTGTGTCGCTTCGTGTCTTTTGTGTTATCTTTAGGGTAGATTGGAAAGAAGAGAGGCACAATTCATAGTGGAGACGAGCGAGCGATTGGGCCATGGCGTGCGGCCTCGGCAAGAGCTTGGCCTATCTTGTTTATCATGCAGGTGCCTGGAACACGACGCGAACAGTGAGGGGCAGACAGGTATCTGCAAAGACTTGTGAATATATTTCCTTGTGGATTTGCTTCACGAGGAGAGAAGAACTGAGTCGAAACGCGAAAATGCAACTTCCTCAGGGTCTTCCGACAGTCGGCGGCGGCACCGAGTCGTTTTGGCGCACCAACCTCCACAAGCTTGACGATTACCGTTCGACTGAGCAAGTCCCTGGACAGTCTGATATTGTGATCATTGGTGCTGGATACGCAGGTGTTGCGACGGCGTATCATCTTCTCGAGGCGGGCAGCAACGTGTCAATCACGCTCATAGAAGCCAGAGGCGCCTGCAGCGGAGCAACAGGCCGTAACGGAGGTCACCTCCGTCCAGATCTCTACGGTCACATTCCCACATATATCGACCGTCATGGGCTAGAAGCTGGCGCTGAGATCGCCGAATTCGAAGCCGCCCATGTCACGGCTATCAAGAAGGTTGTCGCCAAGGAGAACATCGATTGCGATCTCGTCATAACGAGGTCGACCGATGTCTGGTGTAATCAAGATGCTGCTGAGAGAGCCAAAGCTGGTTACGACAAGATGGTCGCCTATGGGTTGAAGCACATGGATGATGTCCATTTCGTCATGGGAAATGACGCAGAGGGCGTGAGTAATTCGAAGTCCTTGGGTATCCATTCTTTGCTGATCGACCACAGATCAGTGGTATCAAGAACGCGAAAGCATGTGCCACCTACACTGCAGGAACCATCTGGCCATACAAATTCATCATGACCCTTCTTGGAATTATACGGGACCGTGGCGTCAACATTCAAACATACACTCCCGTAAACTCAATTACTTCCTCGTCCGAGGGCCAATGGACAGTCTCTACTTCTCGCGGCGACATCAAGACTCAAAAGGTTGTCCACGCGACCAATGCATACACCAAAACCTTGTTGCCAGAATATGAAAAGAACATCATACCTTGCAAAGGCATCTGCTGCCACATTGCCGTACCAGAAGGGGACGTCGCCCCCTTGGTCGGTAACTCATACATCATCCGCGAGCAAGGCGATCCCAGCGTTCTCAGCTACCTGATCCCCCGCTCAGACGGCGGTATCATCGTTGGCGGATCCCAAGCAATCTTCAAGCCCCATCGCGAGCAGTGGTACAACAACACCGATGACGAGCAGCTGATTGAAGCATCAAAGGACTACTACACAAACTACATGCAGAACAATTTTCGCGGCTGGGAGAACACCAAAGCTGAAGTGAAGAAGATATGGACGGGCGTGATGGGATACACCTCTGACAGTAATCCTCACATTGGCGAGGTGCCTGGCAAATCCGGTCAGTACATTCTATCCGGCTTCAACGGTCATGGTATGCCAGTCATCTGGCTTGCGGCAGAGGGAGTATCCGATATGTTGCACACGGGAAAGAGTTTTGAGGACACAAAGGTTCCAAGGGCATTCAAGACAACCCAAGAGAGGATTGATAAAGCAAAGGCTGGTCCCGAAGGCGGAGATATTCTTGCTTGAACCAAAGCCCTGAAGATGTTGTTTGATTCTACGTTCTGATATGCATATAAGAATTCAATTGTTCTGTGAGAACCTCCTAAAACGGCATATAAATAATACTTAGGAAAGACTTTCACCTTAATCCAGATACTGGGTAGACACGGCCGACATCGGCACATGCCCATGTCTTGACTCACGCTCCATGCCATCATCCAACCACCAACATGAATAAATAAGTCATGTCCACGGTCCACATCCGACAGCAATCCGTACACTCACTTCCTGCAAACGTCATAAAAGCACAAGAATGTCATCTCCTTCCTACATCATCCTCGGCGCCGGCGTAATCGGCCTAACCACCGCCCTCGAACTCCACACCCGCCACCCCACCTGCACAATCACCATCATCGCCAAACACCTCCCCGGCGACCACCACCCCACGTACACCTCTCCCTGGGCAGGAGCAAACTGGCTCTCCGTAGCCACCGACAACGGACCCCAAGAATCGCGTGACGCCGTCACTTATGCAAAGTTCAAGGAATTGAGTACTGGAGACAGAAGCAAAGAAGTTGGTATTTATGCAATGCCTATTACTGCCATTTACGATTCAGAGATTGAAGATGCAGGGGTTTTGTCGCCGGCGACGGGAAAGATTTGGTATGAGGGGTTGGTGGGGGGAGTGAGAATGCTTGGGGCAGCAGAGTTGCCTGAGGGGGCGAAGTTTGGGTGTGAGTTGAACACCTTTGTGGTGGATACGCAAGTTTATCTTCCATGGTGAGTCTGTTGTGTGATTTTCTTTCGTTCTGCTCTTGCCCTCGATGTCGGTTTTGGTTTTTCTCTGTTTGTGAATGGGGAGAAATGGAAGCTGACATGAATGTTCAAAGGCTGCAAGGGGAAGCAAAACGTCAAGGTATAGAGATTCGTAGGGGTGTGTTTGACTCTCTTGATGAGCTGTTCAGTGCTTTCCCTTCGGCAAATGCGTATTTTAACTGCACAGGCTTAGGAGCCTACTCACTCAAAGGTGTAGAAGACAAGAATGTCTATCCAACGCGGGTACGTACATACATTCGGTCCGCGAAAACAGAGGGCAAGACTCATAAAGCAACAGGGTCAAATCATGCTCGTCGAGAGCCCCAAAACTCCCATGACAAGGATGTACTTTCGCTCGCCGCAAAGAGTCAACAAAGACACTACCTACGTCTTTCCACGCGGCCCTCACAATGGTGTCGTGCTGGGAGGTGTCCGTCTCGACAACGTTTGGGATGGAGACGTCGACCTTGAGTTTGCCGAAGACATCAAGAGACGCTGTTGCGCTTTGGCTCCAGAACTTGGCAAGCCAGAAGACCTGAAAGTGATTTATCATGGAGTTGGTTTGAGACGTGAGTCTGGCAATCTCTGGGGTGACTAGTGCAGAGAGCTGACAAGTGCAACAGCAAGCAGAAAAGGTGGTGCTAGACTGGACAGAGAAAGGTTCGGCGAACGGTTGGTCATTCACAACTATGGCGCTGGTGGCGCTGGATACCAAGCCTCATGGTAAGTGGGGACATAGGATTCAACTTGTGTAGTACTGACTCGAGTTCCAGGGGTATGGCGAAAGATGCAGTCGATTTGGTACAAAAAGATTCGCGTCTGTAAACACAAGGAGACGGCCCTTTGCTTGTACCCTTGCTGCAGTCCTCTCGGCTCAAGCGTTTTTGTCTCGGGTTTGTGCGAGTGCAGCAACCTCCTCGGGCGAAATCTTGCGAGACTTGATTTTCTGCTCTTCCGCTTCAAAAACGATATCATCTCTTCTCCAGATCGCGAGCATGGCGGCACCCATGGGACCAAATATCAAGGACCAGCCAGCAAGACGTAGTAGCAACGTAGTGGAGAGTACTCCCGAGCTAGGGTGGATTACCTTAAGAACCGCAAAATATGCCCAGACCAGATAGGTGAGGAACATGAGTGTCATGTCCCATTGTAAGAACCAATGAGCACCTTCACCCACTGTGCCTGCCTGCTTTACAGAGAACGGTGAAACGGGAATGAACAGGTTGGTTGGGTGAAACTCTGCCGGAATGTTGTTTGCGAAGAACGTAGGGAACAGCAGGCTCGTTATCGAAACAGCAATGGTGCTGACGTGAGGGATTGTCGCACAGCAGAGACCAAAGATGTAGACTCTGCGGAAAGCTCGTCGTTGATTCCTTGGGCTCTTCTCCGCGAGTTCGTCTTTGTAAGTACCAAGTCGGACAAGGACGAAGCTTGTCCAAACACGCTGGCCCAAGCGAAACAGCAATGGAAAGAACTGCCAAAGGCGGATGAGATCAACTTTTTGCTCCAGAGAGACGATTGTCGGCGCATGAAGCGACATAAAAATTGTTGGAACAATGATACCGCCGATTGTTGCAGGGATCATGGCATCTATGTCTGTTTTGTGGTTCACGAAAACATGACTTGTCGATTGCTCTCCAACAGGAGTGAAGGCGAGGAAGATTGGGCCTATAACTCCAATACTGAGACCCTGGAATAGCAAACCATATGCAGTGGTTAGAGAAGCAATTGTCCAACTGTTCTTGTTGAGTTGACGTTGTCCTTCAAGAGCTGTCAGGATCCATGCGACGATGCCTTGACCGGCAAAGTAGAAGCACATCAACGACGAGCCAGGCCGGGTACCATTAACCATTGGCCAGAAAATCGTAAGCAAACTTCGCAAGAACTCATCAAGCCAGCTCCATCGCGTGAACTCCGTGGTGTATTTCTGGCCGGTTCCTGGTAGACGGTTTTGCGATGAGTCCGCTTTCATCAAACTAAAGGTCCCATTTTTGCTTGCGAACTGCCAGAGTGCGACATAGCCAAACACAGCAAGTCCTATGAGGATCGCGTTCCTTACAATGAGGTGCATGTTGCCAGACGATTGGACGACAAATCCGAAGGGTTGACTGAGCTCATTGAAAAGAAATTATTCCAAGATGTCATAGCGGCATCATGGAGTCGTGCTCGAGGCTGCGCCCATGCGGATACATCAATACGAGGCTCGAGATGCTAGGTAGAGTACTCTTGACCTTTGATCGCTGTCGCGACACAAAATGATATGTTGACTGTCAATAGTAATTGCGATACCGTATACTCTGAGATACCCTAATATCAATATCACTGTTGTTCTATGAGATTATTTTCGAGAACGAAAGTCACCGTGCATCGTTTTTCCATCCTGGTTTTGCAGGAAGGATCGAATAAAGACAGGGCTTCTGCCGCTGCCCGCGGCAGGTACATCCACGTTACAACCTACGCCTCGACGTTCGCTTTGGCATCTTCTTCCTTCCCGTAGCGATACGGCGCGAGACTAGCCTCTAGCACGACCTGCTCCTCGTCGGCTTGGTTCTTGCATGATGTTTCCACGATGCGATTCTGTGACATCTGAATATCGTGAGAATGTAGGTTCTAGAGCAGGTCTACGTTCCATGCAGTCGATCGAGCTTGGAGCTTGGTATGCAGATCAGCAAGGTGGGGGAGGGGTCATGGAGGGGTTGTTCTGCTTCCTCACGTGGCTCCCACCCGAACCTGCTTGCATGATAAGGCACATGAGATACGAGATTGAGCTTGGTGTTCCTGCTTGCGAGAGCCCTATACAGAGCGGAAGTTCTCACCCAGAAAGGAAGTGCTATACTCGGTGTTGATGAACCAGCGCCCCACGAGGTTATATGGAACTATGCAGAGATTAGGGCTTACGCCTTCCCTTGATAAGGATCATGCCGAAAGGCCAACTGGAAGCGTCAACTAATCCGAAGGGTGTAACGACAGCCTGGAGACATTTTTCTGCGCGTTTTGATTACTGTCGCATCTAGTGATTGTTCTTCGGCAAGTCCTGAAGAATGTCTTTTCGAACGGCACAGTTCAGGCAGGTCGTACTAAAGAGCAATCTTGATCTGACTACGCTAGGATGCGAGGATACAACCGTAAAGCCACTACTGGAACCGCACACACGATGAGTTGGAACGAGACGTACAGCAACAGAGCTGAGGATACAA
Source organism: Aureobasidium sp. GC_Fusr_1 (assembly GCA_026538705.1). Taxonomy (NCBI): domain Eukaryota; kingdom Fungi; phylum Ascomycota; class Dothideomycetes; order Dothideales; family Saccotheciaceae; genus Aureobasidium; species Aureobasidium sp. GC_Fusr_1. The sequence goes on from JALPCE010000101.1 coordinate 17,845, forward strand.
CTTGTCACCAGTTTCAGTCTGACTTGATGAGGTTCGATGATTTGAAGTCGTCGCCCCAGAGGTCAAAGGCATCAGAGAGATCCGAGTGTGATACCCCATCACAACCTCCACCAACTCGCCGAGTCAACGCCCTGGGGTGCGGCGTTTCGTCTTACGCTTGGCAACCAGGACTTGTGAGTATCCTTGCACCCTCTATTCTCAGCAGTTCTTCGTAGAGTATCTGCAGTAGTTTGGTACGACTGTCGAAGTGTGTAAGGTGTCTACACAAAAAAGTACCCTTGTCGTCGCCGAGTCCAGAGCGGCTTCCAAATGTCAATCGAAGGAAAATTTCGAGCATCTCGTCATTGGCGTTCTTTTCTCCAACAGTCCCACTCGTTTCCGAACGCCCTGGCTGGGCGAACGCACGCTATGCGAACCTTCCTCAACCAAAGAGTCCAAGCGTTGCTTCCTCTTGTACATATCTGCAGGGTACCTCCCCGTTGGCCGCCCAGTCTCATTTTTCTCATCCTCACTCTTTTGCATCTATTAATCAATATACACAATGGGTTTCCTCGCAAACCCCCCGGACCGCAACCTGGACCAAGCCGGTATGGCTGCTGGCCACGGTCAAGCCGCACCTTCGACCAAGAACCAACTCGGCGATGCGCGAAAGGCGTCCAACGAAGAGAGCGGTACTGATCTCGACGAGTCCGATGCGATACTGTTGGCCATGGGCTACAAGCCTGAAATGGCACGCAACCGATCAACCCTCCAAGTCGCCTTCATGTCCTTCGTCCTCGCCTCAATTCCTTACGGTCTCGCAACAACCTTCTACTACCCGCTTGTAGGTGGTGGCCCGGCGAATATCATCTGGGGTTGGGTTATGGTCTCTTTGATCATCATCTGTGTCGCTGCCAGTCTAGGCGAGATCACTTCGGTCTACCCGACAGCTGGTGGAGTCTACTACCAGACATTCATGTTGGCACCAGCCAAATACAAGAGAGTCTTATCGTGGATTTGCGGATGGGCATATGTCGTCGGGAATATCACCATCACTCTGGCCGTCAACTTCGGTTCTGCACTATTCATCATCTCGTGCGTAAATGTGTTCGAGTCTTCGCCTGGTGTCGGCATCTGGGAGGCCAGTGCGTGGGAGACGTGGTTGGTCTTTGTTGCCATCACTCTTTTCTGCAACCTCGTCTCTTCGTTTGGCAACAGATGGCTGGCTCTGATTGATGTATGTGAAACAAGAACTCCTGAGCACATGGCGATACTGACTATGTGACATAGACTTTTGCCATTTTCTGGACTCTTGCTGGTGTTGTTGCCATCCTGATCGTCACCCTTGTACTGGCCAAAGGCGGCCGTCACTCTGGTGAGTACGTCTTCACTCACTTCGAGCCTCAGTCAGGATGGACTCCTGGATGGTCTTTCTGTGTCGGTCTGCTGCAGGCAGCTTACGCAACTTCGTCGACTGGCATGATTATCTCCATGTGTGAAGAGGTTCAAGAGCCTGCGACCCAGGTGCCCAAGGCTATGGTTGCGACCATCCTCATCAACCTTGGCGCCGGCTTGATGTTCTTACTTCCTCTTCTGTTCGTTATTCCCGATCTCTCCACACTTGCTGCTCTTGCGTCGGGACAGCCTGTCCCTACCATCATTGCCACTGCCGTCGGTTCGCCTGGTGGTGCCATTGGTCTGCTTCTCCCTCTGATGGTGCTCGGTCTCATCTGCGGCATTGGTTGCACCACTGCAGCATCTCGTTGCGTCTGGGCCTTCTCCCGTGATGGTGCCATTCCTGGTAGCAAGTGGTGGAAGCAAGTCAACAACACCACTGCTCTAGAGGGCGTACCTGTTTACGCCATGTTGCTCAGCATGATTGTGCAAATCGTGCTCGCCGTCATCTACTTCGGATCCGTTGCTGCATACAACGCCTTCTCTGGTGTTGGTGTCATCTGTCTGACTGTGTCATACGCCATTCCCATCGCCACCAACCTTTTCACAGGTCGTAAGCATGTCAAGGGTGCCCCCTTTGCTCTCGGAGCTCTTGGACTGTTCTGCAACGTTGTCGCTCTGGCTTGGAGTTGTCTTGCTGTGCCATTGTTCTGCATGCCGACCACTATTCCCGTCACTGCATCGCTCATGAACTACGCATCGGTAGTCTTCGTCGCTTTCATTCTGATTGCAGGTGCGTGGTACATTACGTGGGGCAAGAAGAACTACCAAGGACCTCCGACGCATGAGGATACCGCCCTCGAGACTAGTCGCGGCAGTATCGGCGAGGCGAAGATGGCTCCATAAAAGGTTGCACATTTTTTCTGTTGGAGTGAAGATGTTTGATGATTGTGGATCGATGCGAGACGATTGATACCCGATGCGACTAACACCAGGCCATATGCGACTGCCTTTGACCGATTTCCGACATCACCCGAGAGCGACGACAACCGTGAGCTATATGCTTGCCCATGTGCGACTTCCACTGCTCGTGTCCAGCCCATGCGCAATACGACATTCGTCCCTGCTCGATCGATGCTCCAGAGATCTCGACAATTGTTCCAGTGCGACCAAGGACTTCCATGCGACCTTTTCCGAAAAGCGACGATAATGTGTTGTTGATTATTCACCTTCTACATTGCAATATGAGCAGCGATCTTGATAGCTTTCTTTTCTTTTGTGTGGATATCCCTTCTTGTACCTTACCACTTTACATTACAGGCATTCAGTGTCATGTTCATATTTGCTATCGAGGGCCTAGCTCATGCTGGTTTGTCTTAACTAGATACCAGGTATCGATCGCGAAACACTAACGACATAGTTTAGTGATCTCAATTTTCATTCAAGACAGAAAGTGGGGTCGAGGTAAGTCACACATTCAAAGGAGTCTTTGCATTTGAAACATCATGTCTGGTGTCGCTGCCAGCTGCTCGTGTATTCCACGACCTTGCCTCGCCGCTGTGGTTAGCTCAATCTTGGTCTCGACACAGAATCAGTGCTGAGTCGATTGATGCTCCATATGCACAGTATTCGTACTTTGCCATTCTATCTGCAGTCGAGCTTTGGAATGTCGGTATGCGTCAATTCTTGTCAAAAGAGGTGTTTTGACCGTCAATTGTGTCCCCTGTGTTGAATGACGGTGCCAGATCTGCATCTTTCGAGACAACGTGGCTGTGAAACTTTGATGATCGCAGTTGTAGATTAAAACAGGTATTCCAGACCTCGAGCGACGCTATGATGATGACGTAGCCTTGCATATTGCTCTGCTCTCACAATTACATAGCTGCTACTATTGCTAATCTTTAAAACTACACATACGAACAACACTCGTCCTTTGAACAATCATGCCGCCGAACCAAACACGAAAGACATCGAATTCGAAAGCTTCCAACAAATCAACCAAGACAATGAGCAACAACAACAGCAACCAAGCCCCGCAAGGCATCTCGGAACATGAGATCAAACAGAACTCGGGTGTCTCTGCCACCATGGCCTTGCAAGCGACACAAAAAGCATGGGAATTGAGACAAGCAGCCATGGGAGCCGGCGACGCCGAAGCACGAGAAGCGACCCTTGCCAAAGCCATCGACAAAGAGATCGAAGCGGAGTCCTTTGGCAAAGCTGCAAAGTATACACAAACGGGTGCTTTCCAAGGACTCGCTGCCGGTGCGGGTTTGGGCGTACAACCAGGAGTCACGATTGGAAAGGTGACGGGCGCCATTGTCGGTGGCACGGTTTCGACAGTGACTGGCTTGCTCGGCGCTGGTGTCGGATCCGTGTATGGTGCCATGCACGGCAAGATTTGGGATTTGGGCGAGATGGCGAGTCATGGAGTTCAAGGTGTCGTCGGCGACTTTCTGCCAGACTGGAAGTCGACGCCGGCGCAAAAGAAGGCTTTGGATAAGATGGTCATGCAGACAAAGGAGACTCAGGCACCCAGCAAAGAAGAGTTGGAAAAGATGAAGAACGATATGCCTGATCAGGCGCCCTCGTCTTGGTCACAGTCGGCGAAAGATATGACAAGCTACTTGCCGGGCATGCCTTCAATGCCTTCGATGCCCAATATGCCCTCCATGGCACAAGCAGGTTCTGCTGTAGGACTGGGAGGCTTGGGAGCATCCTTGGGCATGGGAGGCGGCGGTGGTGATCAAGCCAACACCCAGCAACAAAAGCCAGCCCCCCAACAACCCAAAAAGCGAAGCCAATCCCAGCCAAAGCAAAGCGAGCAAGCACCAAAGCAACAAAAGATGTCGAACACACAACAACAGCAACCGTCCAAACCGACAGCACCAAAGCAAGCTCCCAAGCCAAAAGAGGCACCCAAGCCCAAAGAAGCTCCGACAGCAAATCCACCCTCCCAACCAAGTCAGGCAAAAAAGCCAAACACCACATCAACCAAACCAACCACGAGATCATCATCGCAGAAGCAGGCTTCATCAATCACATCAAACAACAATACAACCCAGACGGCGAAACCGGCAGCAAAACCACAACAAGCCACTGCCAGTAAACCCGCCGCCTCTCAACCCTCTATCACTACATCCGCGCCCGAGAAAAAGAAACCGAGAAAATTGAACACTGCAGCAAAGAGCAATGGAGCTGCACAACAAGCCAAACCAGCAGCAGCAGCATCAGCGCCAACCAAACGCGCACCGAGAAAACTGGAAACCCGCAAACCTGCTGCTACTGCTGCATAAGATGTTGTTTCTCCCATCAGGACCAGACAATGTACCTGAAGGAAATGGCTAGACTATCGATCAGAAAGTGTCACTGGTAGATGTGAAATCTTGCTTGTGCATACTTTTGTGTATATGTATGACTTAATGACAGTTTCTTGGTTTCCTTGTGCACTGTATCTCTCTTACGTACGCTTGCTCTTCTGGTGACAAGTGGTCATGTCTGATTTCGATAGTCTGTTGGTGTTGATGTTTCTCAGAGGCATGGTTTTTGAGACAGGGTCGTACTCTCGACAACTATTTTTCGATGTAAAATGTAGCTACGACGACGTATGTTGGATTCAATTCTCTGAAATGTGCATTTGGGACTTAATTGGTACTATCTAACGAAGTGTAGAGTATCATCAACAAGTCAGTGTGACGATTGCGGCCATGATACCTGTTTGTCGTGTTTGTAGATGTTGTGTTCCAGAAATGAGATACCACACCAACGACTTGATGACCACAATCATTTTCAGAAATGATGGCGAACGATTTTGCAAGATGATTGTTTGCATACTGATCTATACGATAAACCGATGACGGTAGGTAGAATGATGTATCCAGCCAGATTCGTGGCTAAATCATGGTCACCAAGCAACTACGCATGTTCATGGCTTGTGTTGAAAACTACATATCATTACCAGAGCATACCATCAGCTAAGCAGAAAGGGTCATACGATCACAAACACGTTCCCACGAACCACAAACACCCATCAGCGGGAATTCAAGAATCACAGCCGACGGTCGGACATCGAGCGAAGTCAGCCAAACACTTTCAGCCAAACCACAGGCACGAAACTTTCAAACACAAAAACCCAAGCGTAGTTCCTTTGCTTCTCCAGTAAAGCGTAATAATCGCGTGCTTTTAGAAGCAATCGAAGCAAATGTTCAAAATTGGACGGAAAAGAAGATGTGGAAGTAGAACAACGGCCTCGGTACATGGATTGGGGTTTCGCGTGTGAGACCTGTGTGTTTTGCGTCTGTGTTATTTTCGGATGGATAGCAGAAGTCGGACCTTTTGTTGGTTGTGGAGGACTTGAGTTGTAGGCTGCGAGCTGAGTTGAGGCAGTGGAAGTGAAGAATAACGCTTCTATAGAGGTGAGTTGTCCCAAATCTCCAAACGGTCAAATATAACCAGCAATATTGAGCGGTCGTGGTAGATACTTGGATTGACACTTCAAGAAATGCTGGTGGACATATCGAAAGTACCAAGAGATCCGTGTTTTCAAGACGAGTGCATCTCTACGCGGGATGTAGAAGAGGTTTCTGGAAGGCGTGGAAAGAATCGCATGTGTAGATTTCTGCCAAAAGCCATGTCAACGGCCACTGAACGGCTATCACGAACGCTGACTGTAGTGAGAACAGATGCGTTCCTAGGAGGTCGACGAAAGCATCGAGGAGCATCGAATAGCACCTGAAGTGAATCGACAGAGAAGCTCGATGTGATGGAACAAGTCTTGTCAGTGGCGGGGAGCGCAAGACTGCAACGGCTGTTTTGGGACGAACCCGTGATATACACATGACGTCGGGCCTTCTCTCTCAAGTCAGGAAGGCGGTAGAAGACTGGTAGTAACCAGTATGTCTCTGACCGGAGAGCAACTGCGATGTTGCAATACCACGGCAAGTGCGAGGATGCTGTAAGTGGCGGCGGCAACGTCCAACGGTCAAATATAAGCCGCGCGGACACGGCAACGACAAACGTGTTACTGCGTAATTCCTGTTGATGTTATTCTGGAAGCTCCAGGGAATGTATCAAGTTGGAAGCATATAGCCAAAAAGCAAAGAACAGTTTCAAGCATTTGTTCGGATATAATGAAAGTTGTATGTTGTGTAAGTGGCGGAACGGGTAGATGTCAGTCAGTGGCAGCCAACGGCTATGACAATGCGCATACGATTGATCTTCCGAATTTACAAGCATGTCACCTACTAAGCATGAAACTGACGTAGTTGGCCACCGTCGTAGTCTTTTCAGGGGTATACTTGATATCATTGATGAGACAGACATTTGTCAGATTCGTTGCAGCGATTCTATCTTGAGAACCGGATCTCACGGGACTACGAGTGTGATCGATTCTCAAGAGCATCGCAATTCGCTCCGTCCATGCAATTGTACAAATCTCGCAAGCCGATGCAGAAAAAGTTGTTGAGGTTAGCATGTTACAAACAGAGTACAAACCGCGATCGACAAAAGATCAGCGGTGACCATTTTTTCCAGAAATTCGACAGAAGAGATTTATCACAGACATCCGGGATCGTTCCTTAAACGTAGAAGCCTTGTCTAAGATCGCGATCTTCGAATTCGATAGATGGACATACACGTGTATTGTCTGCCCTTATCGCACTGTTGCAATCAAGCATAAACATAGGGTTGGCATTAAGATAACAGAGAACACGAAAAATAACGGTTATATCGATAGCATTTTTCGAAGAATCTTTGGCCTGAACTCCGAACAAGCGGAGAACTCACAATAACCACCCACAATGTCCACAACCTAAAATGCACGTACAATGCTGTGATCTGAAAATTGTTGGTCATAGACGTTGTTGACACGTGAAAGAGTTGAAGAAGCGAATACGGATAGGTGATTGCTCCAATTGGCCCAAAGAGAACATGCCGTGAAACATGTATAGCCTTACAGAAATTTTTCGCGTGTTTGGAAGGATGGAAGCCTTGCTGACCTCTCGCTAGAGCACGTGTCGTGCTGAGCTGTGCGTGAGACACACGTGGATACCAGCATCGAATACCTCGGCCTGAGAAATGAGAGTTGTAGTCGAAGCACTCATGAGTTGAGGTTGAATAGCAAACGGTGATGCGAGCGAAGGTGTCCTGTCCTGCCGCCGCATTGACTGACAAAACAAGGTTCGTTGTCGTGCATATCATTGACAGGTGTAGATGATGCCGACAGCCTAAGGTCAAGACGGACTATGGTAGCTTTGGTAGGTCCACCCTGACCACATGATAGTCGATTGTTCGAACACTCTCGGAGCTAAGCTACCAGAAGAAGATAGTGCAGGAATGCGAGAGTAAGACGCGCTACCTATGCGAATAACAGACGGAATATGGTGCCGACCCGAGAATAGAGTTCAAGCTGACAGTGCTCAGCTGAACGTTACAACTCGCAGCTATCTGACAAAGAGTGAAGGCGAAGAGGAGGCAAAAACGAAGGAGTGGAGAGAATGGAAGCGTGACAGTTGTGTTAAAGATTTTGTTCATGAAATGTGTCTATATCGACAAGAAAGGTAGTTCGTAGTAATCATCATCATCATCTTGATCGTGAGCCATTGGCCAAAAAACAATCCCAAAGTCCCAATGCCCTTGACTCCATCCAGCGCCATACAGAAAGCAACATGCAAGAGATATAAAGGAAGTGTCTACATAACGCCACACCACTTCTCCTTCTCAGACCAAAGGTCATCGGAGGTATGTCTGAGATCTTCTTGAATCTCATATCTGGCATCACCCTTGGCAGCATCCCACTCCTCGAGCGACTCCTTGAAGTGTTCGACGAGGCGCTGCTGATCACACTGTCTGGCAGTGATGACTTCGCTGGGACCGGTGAAAGCTTTGGTGAAAGCGACAATGTCGTAGAGGCTAAGACCCTTGCCAAACTGTAGGACAGTGTTGACGGCGTCGAGTTCAGCGTTGTGAATCTGTTGAGCATGGCTCATCAGAAGCTTGAGGCTTTCAGGAACAGCAGGGTGGGCAAGAGAGATGGGTGTGACATTGCCATATGAGCCGTCGATGCAGAAAGGGCAGTCGGGACCATGGGCAAGCTTTCCATCAAGCATGCGGAAGTCTGCTGAAAGTTCAGACTCCGAGTCCCAGGTGGAGGGTTGGAGAGTGAAGCTCATATCGCGAATGAGAGGTTGCGAAGGAGAAAGGGTAGAGAGCCATGACTCGGAAGCAGGTGAGAAGGAAGTGGTGTACTTGGTAAGACAGCAAGGCTCAGGGCAGGTGGCATCAATGCCAGGAACAGAGCTGAAGAGGGTGATGAAGGAGTTGCTGCCAAGGAAGACAGGCAATGCTTCTTGGCGGGTCTGGCGGCATACGCGAGTGATGGCTGGAGGAGCAGCCAGTGTGTCGATGTAGAGAGGCTCGGCTTCAGTCACTGCATATCCGTAGATCATGAGACGAATCTCAGCAGGAAGATCAAGGAAGCGGAAAGATTCAGAAGATGTGCCATTATGCCTTGAAGGAGCGGCAGGGACAGAAAGACGAGATTGTTGGTGAGTCTTTGTGAGTTGTGCTTGGATCAGAGCAGAGTGGTGGTAAGGAGATGCGGGGACAGAAGGAACAGCCTGGGGAATGACCTTGGTCTGCTCCTTCTCCTTGATCAGGCGGGCAGGCACCGGCTTCTGATGACGTGCCCAAGTCTTGATGTTGGACTTTTGCGAAGACATGATGGAGCGTCGTGTCTTGGAGCGAGTGGTTCTGGGCGAACGAGTGCCAGCCATGATTCTGATGTGAACGAGTGTTGTGTGGAATGGTGGTTGGAAGGAAAGAACTGGAGGATAAGGCGGCTTCAAGTAAAAAGCCAGCAGTGAAAAAAAGATGCCGTTTGGTCAAAGTCGAGCGGTCGTCAACAGTGTAAACAGTGACGGGCGGGGCTGGGAAGTGGGGTTCAAGACAAGAATATGCAAGCAGAGCGTTTCCGTGACTGTTGGTGCCGTACTGTCTAAGTTTTGGTCGAGGATGGCTGTCGTGTTGGATGTCGTGTTGGTGTATAAGAGTCTCTCTATTCCTGGAGGGATCAGCGAGAGAGGGCGTATTTGAGCTGTCGGGGGGTTTGAGGATGTTGTTCCAGTCGACACGAGCAGAAAGAGCTTGTTAATAAAACCTCCCAAACCTCTACGGCAAGGAAGTGACACAAGCTGCTTCACATTACGGCTTGCTCGACTCCGACAGGCCGTTCAGAATGTCTTTGGTTGAGGTTTCACTCAACCCGGCCCCGCTGATGGGAGAACAACGGTCGCGTGAAGGAATTGCAGAGGCAAGGCAGAGGGAAACAACGTTCGGCGGGCTGGTCGTATCACTATCTCGACGGTTGTCGCACAGCTGGACAACAACGGCTTTTTGGCAACGTCCACCTTGCTCGGCCATTCACCGTCAGCTCAGTTGCGTGCCGTGCGACGCTGGCAAATTCGCGAGACGCTGGAAGCCGCAAATCCTGCAACGGCTTTGCAACGTCGCTCGATCACCTCTTCCCTGCGACCTCGCGCTCTCCCACCGCACGCCGTTTGCTTGCTGACGTACGGGATCGCCGACGTCAATGATAACCTAAGACAAGACACAATCGATTGCGATAGATACCCATCAAGAGCCGCTGCCGCGGGACGTTGGCATTGCCATCATGGACCAGGGAGAAGGTTGAAGCTGTTTGGCAAGAAGGGAAGGAATCAAAACAGCCATCACTTTTTGTCCACCACTGCACTCCGCAATATTGGCATCCTGTGCCGGAACCGTGGCTTCTAGCTTCAAGCCCACTTTGCATCCAAGCCATCATCAGCTTGACCCTGCCCATTTCCGCGAGCAGCAACCCAACCCTCGGGCAGTTATAGCTCTTTTCAGTCATGCTACATGTATACATACACTCCAGCTCTACTCATACTGGCCCAGGCAACCAAGCCACCTCGAGTCATAATCCTCGTGTCTTCACCAAGTTGCAGACCCCTCCAACTCTGTTTCGACAGCTATACCCTGTACATGCATACCACAGCCATGTCTCTGTCGAAGGATGCTAGTATCAAGATCCTTCCGGATATAACTCGACTCTCTCCAGCTCGGCCGGAACAATCTCTCGTAAGCTTTGTGTAATCTCAAACAAGGACTGCACAATCTCAAGGCGCTGCGCTATGCGCACGTACAGCAATGTCCATGACCATCCACAAACCTAAAATCTGGCGCCCATGACAGTCCAAAGCGTCAATCATCATGTGTTATTCTAATCCGACTCATGGAGGACCATGTGTGATGCCGCCTTTCTAATTGAGCCGGTGATCTCTATCTCCACTTAACCTTCGGACCACTCAGTGCGCGCGGAGCGTACAATGTCCTCTAATCAGCACTGAAATGCCTCCAACATCAAATTTCCCGACACTGCACGCTTCTGTACCTGCAGCAGTTGTCTTATCTACTTCAACTGCCTGTCTTCCACTCCTCCACTCGTTCACCTTCTTGGACTCATAGTCCCGAGACACAAAGACCTTCTTCGTTGGATGACCGAATTCGCGATCGACAGCACCGTTCGAATGTCTTACCTATAAGCCCGTATCTTCCGTCTCCCCAATGAGGACTCGGTCAATACCGCCCTCCGCCCTTCCAAAGACGACCTGACGTCCTCTGCTCTCTACAAGTGTTGCCGAACCCTATATCCCGAATTGGCGTCATCCAAGCCTTTGGTCTTCCCGGAGAGGTCGGCAACCCCGGCAGTCACTTTCTTGGGCTCAGAAATGGTTCGCCGAGAGTGCCATCCCATAGTGGTACCTTCAAACATGTTCTATATCTTGCGTCACATTGGTTGCATACGACGTACGCTTCTCCTGTTCGCTCATCGATGGACGCGACAATGAAGAACAAAAATCATGTCCTTCTGATTGACATTCTACATGATTCAAGCGCGCCTGCATATGCTTCTACATTGTCTCGCTATCAATTGCGCCGGATCGACACATCGAAACTCCCTGTAAGGCGGATCAGACATAAGGCGGATCAACATTGAGAAGACTGACTCCAGTAGTCTGGTATGACATTTCTCGCGCTGATCCACTTCTTCACATATCTTCTATATGCCCAAAGCAAGCTGAGAGACTCCGCTGAAGCAATAGCTCTGCATGATGCTACCAGTATTTGATGAGAGTTTCTACGAAAGCCTCTATCAATGACTGTACCATTACAGAGCATTTCGATAGTCAAGTCCCAACACTACGCGAGGACACCGAGACTACAACCACTCTCTTGGGACAGGATTTCTATGAGGAGCCGCTGCCCCACAAGCTTGTCCGTCCTGTTCACAGTCAGCTCTTCATGCACGTGCAGTGGTTCAATCCTTCGAATCATTCGCTGGCGGCATCTCAAGAAAGGGTAAAACATCTACCTCTGCCGTAGGGCAAGCAAGCCACCAGAAATTCGGTTTCTTGGTGCCGCAAGACGTTAACGATGTTGTGCTCTCCTCGGTTCCTTTGTAGCGGTTTGCACCAGCTGTTTCACGCGTCGCGCTTCGTCTACGACTGTCTTGAACTCGGACTGTTGTTTGCTGACTTCGGAGAATTTCAAGTTTGGCTTCTGAATGATGCCCCGCCATCTTGCAGATCTCATGCATGACCCCGCCATGATCTGTATACAGACTTTGAACATGTTTGTTCATTCTGACCTGCACGCGACAGGAAAAACGAACATCACCATCCTCCTCGTCTGCGACCTTCTTACTGTTGTACTGTGCAGTTGCCAGCGTCGCTGCGCGAAACGGTTTGCCTGCACAGCCCCAGCCACCTCGAGTTGTGCGCGTCGTCCTCTAACGGTTTTCTTCCAGCACCGGAGTCCGAATCCTTGTCCGGGTTCTTTCGTGTCCACAAACCGGACTTTGCTATGTCGAGCGGATTCTTCATACTGCCCTCGCGAAGTCTATCTTTGCTATACAGCCCCACTGCTTGTACCGAAGAATGGGCGAGCGGTTCACTTTTAAGACGACGTTGAAGCCACATCTCGTATATCGGTCCTCGGCCACTTATGCGGAGCGTACGACATACAGCTGTGGTATCTCATGTTCCATGGTTATCAGTACAACAGTCAGACATATAGGTAGAGTGCTCCATAGAACCATCAGTTGCGTCCTCAACATTCGGTCGAAGAGCTCTACAATGCCCTACTGTCCTCGGGTCCTGCTGGGCGTTCTGAAACACAAGGGCCGCGAAAGCTGCGGCACGCTTCAACCTGCACAATTGTTACTGCTTTGCGCACGTATCGGCAGTCCTCATGGAAACGTCTGTCCTGTGCGTTGGGCCATCAGCCATCTGTCTGAATCCTGACCACACACGTTTGTCGGATTAATGATTCTGGCACACCATGAAACATCCTCGTCGTATCTATACGACGTTTTGTGAATCCTTCCGCGGCTGCGCTTTGCTTACGCGCGGGATACTGAGTATCAAGCGCCGGTTGAAGTATTGCTGTCGTGGGTGTATCCTCTGGATGAATCCATGGTTCCAGCAGGCAATTGTCCACGGCCATGTACACGACTCGCAGGTCGTTGTCAGCAAGACTTGTGACCAAACCGTTGCACAAACCAGAGACTCCAAAACTAACCTTGCAAAGCCCCCATTACTCTCCTACAGATCTTCGGTGGCTGCGTTTTTCAGCTGACGCCCGAGAATCTCAAACACCACCGCCCAGACCCTCGAACCCTACGGCTCTACGTTGTGGGCTTGTCAACTGTCGGCGTCGTACCACGGCCGGCTTCGCGACTCCGTCTCTATCCAAATTCTTCTTCTTTTCGCGCGTTCTTGTCGTTTGCGCCCGCCTTGTCGGCTGTTCCGAAATCTTTATCTTTGAGTCAGTCTTGGACGGCTTCACCGTAGAACCTCTTTGGGCAAATGGGCTCTCGTCGTCGACTCCTGAGGGTTCGTCGGTATCCAGCTCCGACGACCATCGCTTAGAATACCACAGCCTCAGGGCTCAGCGCCGGCTACTGTTGTCAGTATTGGAATGTACCGCCGGCAGTGTTCCAGCAGCATGCGGTAGAGCTGGAACCCAGGTGCCGTGTCTTGCCCATGCGTGGTGATGCCGTGTATTCTTTCCTCTGTGGCAACAAGTCGGATACCTCATACACATGAGGTCTGGGTTTGCTCTTGTGTGTTTAAACCTTCCAAGCGACTTACCTCTGTCAGCTGGACAAACTCTTTTTCTCTCTCATCGTCTGTTCTAGGTTGCAGGCCTCTGATGAACAGACATCAAGAACGAATTGGTAGGTTCGAACTGTGCACCACGGTTTGTGTACCATGACCCTGGTCTTCATGAGATCTCCCGCCATCTAGAGCTATGACAAATTTGCGCCATTTCGGACACACCTCCGTTCCTCTACACTCGTAGAGTCTTTCTGCGGACCCCGCAGTCAAGTGCTTTGTGTACTATTGACATGGTGCGTAGGTATTCTGCACGCTATGAGCCGTATTCGGTATATTACGACCCATCACAGTAGATTGCAATATTCACTGGTTTCACTCCTGGCTTACTCTGTGTTCTGAGTTGTAAGGCCTTCAGCTTGCGCAAGTGACTCCACTAGCCATCTCTCCAGGGGTGTCCCTGTCTGTGAGAAACGATATCGAGGACATGCATACTGCAAATTTGGTAAATACCTGCGACGCTGGGCTCACCTGTCAGCTTCGTTCACATCAAGCCCCACACTGTTCGTGTCACCTGTGGCTGCAGCTCCCAGATCCAGATGCGTTTAGCGAGAGATGGAGATCTCGAGACCGACGGTGCAGGAACGAAGCGAAAGAGGTCCGTGTACATGCATATGTATGCCATGGTGCTGCACGTCTCAGACAAAGCAGTGTCCAGCACATGCAGGGTTTTGACAGCCCCCTCTGTGCATCTCCTGTCACACTTGTGGACAACGTATTTTCGCTGTCTACAGGAAAAGCGGTTCTCAACTACAAGTAAAGCGACTCGAGTCGGGGACAGGTCAAAGACAGAGCCGAGTAAACATATCGACTCTGACAAGCCACTGCAGCATAGAACGCACAGACGCTGAGACAAAACATGGTAGTCAACCAAGTACTAAACCAGAAACCTTCACAGCAGCTCTGAATATACAACCGCCCCAACAGATGCACTCACGACTGTCCTGCGACTAGGTTTGCGGCGAAACCGTTCCGACTCGCAGCGTCGGTAGCAAAAGGACGGTTTTGCAGAGGCTCAGTGCTTCAATAACGCGTATAACGTGTGTGCATTATACTGAAACCGTGCAGTTGATGCAGGAGGTTGCAGATATATGAAGGCCCTCGGAGTAGCACCGACGATGTATAAGCTCAGCTGATCAAATACGGCTTGCGGAGATGCACAGGAACAGAGGTCTTTGCTTATGCAATGCAGGTACGTGGTCATCGAGGCTGGAGTTGGTGGCTGGGAGACTGCATCATGGGATGTGCAGGATGCAGACTTTTGACGTCGGTCGCTTTGGCGTCTGTCCCTGACACACTTACAGAAGGTATACAGGATTCCGTGCTCCATGAAGACAAGTGGTCACTGAAGGTCGAGTATGACATCTCTACCACATCCCTACGTACTTGCGAGAGCATCTCCGATCTCTGTTTATTTTCCCTTTTCTTTTCAATCTGTTCCATCTTTCTATATCTTTTCCGTAACTCACTATTCTAAATAGAAGATATAAGAAGGAAGACAAAGGGACATACCCTAGACCCAAGCCTCTGTCTTGCTCTCTCTCTTGAAAACCCCGCCATCTCGAAAGTGTATTGACAGAAATCGAGAAATCTCAATTGGGAGCCATTTAGTCTAAAACAGCAGTCATGTGGAGGGTACTGTTGTTTGCTCGTAGGACCAATAAAATCCATGATCATACTATCAAGCTTCTCTTACTGGACTGGTATAGTTTACCTCTTTTCACGTTTTTTCTTCCATTATACTTTTTCTATTCACGAGCTACCCTTTGTCTACGTGTTTCTTTGCTCTTATGCCCATCTTTTCTTTGCTTCATCATTTCTGCATCCGTCGTGTAGATTTCTCGGAACCTTGTCTTTTTGTTCACATACGCTTAGTCGCCACGGTATTTGAAGGCAACTCGTTATGCACATCAAGACCTTCAATCCCCCTACCCTCAAAAGCTGAAAACTAGGATACAGACGGCCTTCCGGGAATACCAAAGTCTGTTTTATTCCCCCGGGAGAATGACGATATATACTTTTTTTTTTTCCGTCATCCGTGACACGGACGACTTTTCCACGTGTATTGGAGATAAATTGATCGACGTTTGCGACGTTGGAAGTGCGAAAGTATGGTCAAGGCACAATTCTTGCATGTGAGAGGTGGGGAACCATCACTGTTGCCGCGTGAAGAGACAGCAAACACAAGGTCAAGGAAGCAAGAGTTACGGATCCTGAGTCGAGAATGGGTAGATATTTTCATGGTGCGAGGAATGGGATGAAGCAAGCCAGGGCAAAGAGTCGGCATGCAAAGTGTGCAATCAAGAGGTGGGAGAAACACATCTCGAGGTCGTGTTGCCAAATTCATGATTCGGACGGGGCCCCTAACGAAATAAGCACATGTATCGATGTTTGCAATATGCTCTTCGGGTGCTTCGTCAACGCCTAGCTCTCAGTAAGTACTCGTAACTGTCTGGAAGTATCATCTTGGTATGTTTCACTCTGATGGGCACTACAGCACAGGGTTACAATCTACACAAGCTTTACTAAACACATTACAGCAGCGGTAATGGCAAGACCTATCATAACCATATACACTTCCGCTTGGTTGTGAAAAGTGTTAGTCTCCGTGCCGGACAGCTGTCCATGTCGCTCTTGCGTGACAGACCAGGACGATAGTTGAGAGATGGACAAGCGCCAATAGCACAAGACCAGAGCGAGAGAGCAGGAGATCGACTCTTATGGAAATGGCAATCTGTTGCTCAAGGCTCATGTGTGTTGCAGAAACCACGACCTGTTACACAGCTGAAGCACGTGGAGACGAAGGAAAGAATCACAGATCTCAATTTTGTGGTCGAGAAGAGCGCGTGCGGGGCAAGCAAGATGGAATTGAATGAAGTTTGACGGGATCGTGATATTGACATGAGAGCAAGGCTAAAAGAACAAGAAGGGATTTATACGACAAAAGCGGGGCAGGGTATCGAGAATCGAAAAGGGAATTATTAGAAGTAGTTTCTGTATTCACAGAGACACGTATCTTCGGCTGGTTGAGCAGTGAGCACATCTGTGATCTGAGCTCCGACAAGGCCGTTCGTTGTGTAGTAGCAAGCTGGTGTCTCTTGACCACCTGGGCTCACCAGCTCAACCTGAACAGCATACGGCCAGAGAGTGTAACTCGCATTGTTTCCGGTGTAGGTGTACTGCTGAGCAAAGGTGTTGTCAAGGTGGAGGGTTCCAATGACTTGAGTCTGGTTGAAGAAGCAGACGGTGGCTCTGTTGTCTGCGGTGATGTTGTTTGCAGGAACGATCTTCTGGGTTATATTTGCAGCAAAGGTGTAGCGTGCGGAGGTGTCGTTGATGAAGGTCAGGTTGGTCGGGTCAAAGACGATGCTGAAGGGGTTGTCGGAGGCTGAGATGGTCAGGTTCGCAGCGACTCCTTGGGCAGATGTGGTCATGTCGCTGCTGTTGGTGGCATACGAGGCAGATGTGTTGGACAGAATCCAGTCAAAGGTGGCCAGAGAAGCGGCAGGCGACTGCTCAAAGGTGGGACCTGGAAAGCAGCGCCAGGTGTCGGGGTTCGAAGTGCAGTTCGTCTCGACGACACGCAAGGCCGTGACGAGGCTGTATTCGCCGACAGGGTATGGCAGTTGCGACGGTGCGCTTGTGTCTGGCTCTCCTGGATGCGCTCCAGATTGGCCATTGCCGCCGCCTCCACCTCTAGTCAAGCCTACACCTAGACCAATCCCAAGGCCAATGACGATGAGCGCGGCCAGGACCAGGAAGCCGATTCTTTTGCATCCTCCTCTCTTGCGCACAACGGGGCCAATGGCAACGAGCTTGTCTCCTTCCAGGGCGCCGGCGTGCATAACGTAAGGTGGTGGCATGGTATCACGGCTGGTCCGTGGAATCGTTGCACCCATGTGGGTGCTGTCGCTCCATCGGCTGTTGAGTCTCGCTGACGGCGACGACATTGAAGACGGCGGTCTGTCCGACACGACAGCAGAGAGTCGCTGGCCTGCGACGGTCGAAATGCGACGAGGAGGGGGCGACTGGAGCGCCGACGAGGGGTTTGGCCTGAAGACATCCATCGTCGTTGCTGCTAACAAAGCCGTTGCATCGTTTGTGTCTCTCGAAGCCTGAACCTGTAAACAACAGCAAGAGGCACCATCCTGTTCAAATAGGACCCTTCATCGACATCTGGTCTGGCCCACGGCTCCTCTTTGGTAGAGTGACCTATCGCTCTAGCCTATTCCCCTCACAAGCGAACGAGCTATCGAATCCAAATCCTACACCTGAAGTCAGCTTCACCCCGACATGAAGATCCTCTTCCGAAATAGCCCATCTCCATTCCATGACAAGCAATGCATGTCACTGTCACCATCTACCACGACAACAACTTGACTTGCTTGCTACAAGCGTCTTTTCTCGCTCGGTGTGCTCTACAGTCATGATTGTCGGTGCTCGGAGATATTTCCACGTCTGAGCTTGGCATGCCCAAATTCAAATGTCCATCATCCTCCTCCCTCAACCTAGTTCCCTGACTTCCTACCATCGACCCCATAACAAGAAACCCATCAGGCAAAAGTTAGGTAGAACAACTTCTCATGTCTCCATTTTCCATAAATCATCGCCCAGAAAGAAGAAAGACTGTTGCCAAAGCACCATCGAGTGCTCCAAATACATATTTTCCAAGGCTCCTGCCTGCTGCGTGATCTCGAATCCATGGTCACTCTGCACTCGCTTTGTTCGCACTTTTGCTTGAATCCGCCTTCACTGTGCCTGCGCTTTCGCTTCATTCTGCTTTCAGTGAGCCCTCACCGTGACTTCACTGCGCGAAAGCTGTCAACTCTCACTGCCATCGCTGCCTTGGCACTCCTGCCGGGACAAACTCGGAGTTTAGCTCAGCTTCGGACTTAACTCCGAACATCTCCGTCCACCAAACATGGCTGCCATAATAAACTGGAACAACTATTCCTCGGACGGTGTGGCTAACACTCCCACTGGCGCACCACCACCACCTCCTCACCCTTCCTACCTCAACAACCTATTGGAACAGGTTAACGCAAACAAATACATCATCGACAACTTCAGTAAGTTGATCATAGATCTTGTCTTGCTCCATCGACTAACAAGCTCTTTCAGAACCTGCAGGTGTTACCTTCAACACCCTTCCGGACAATTACATCTTTGAGAGAAGGTCACGCGGTGTCAAGCCAGCTGGTCATAACGTCAAGTCCGAGTCTACCAAGTCAACCAAAAAGACAGGCGGTACAAAGGACTACGACGACTACGTACACGGACACCCCACAGGTACAAAGGGTTTGTTTCGCTCTGGCTCTCAATTCGCTATCCACGTCGTCAACCTGCTCAAAAACGACATTCAAAACTGCCGCTGTTGGTCTTGCAGGCCCGACGAAAAACCCAAGAACAAGAAGAAGTCCACAACCACTGAGCAATCTGTCTCGCCCAGTGCACACACCCCTGACAACATGACCTTATCTTCCCCCGTGATGGATGTCGACTACACACAGCCTCCTGTCAATGCTGGCATTGATGATGACGGAACTCCCAACGTTCTTGAAGGTCTCCTGCGTCAAGCCAAGCAGAACCAGGGACAGTCCATCAGCGTGGCCATAACAGAGCCCCTCTCGATGGATTGGCTGGTTGAACAAGAGCTTGCCAATCTACCCTCCTACATCGAAGCCCTCAAAACCTCCACACGTTGGGCTCCTCGCCTTGGCGAGATCGTCCTCGTTGCGCGCAATCTCAAGGACAACCAGCAGGTCAAGTTTGATGATCAGGCTGGTATCAACAAGATTCACGATCCTCAGCTAGGCTGGATCGGCCTGCCCATCTGGGAGGCTGCTGTCGTCACTCAGACTGGCAAGAACCATCTCACCGCCGGCCTTTTCGATCAGAAGCAACCTATCGCAGACGTGGATTCTTTCCGCGTTGAGCCCATGCCTGAGATTGGCAACTCGGACAAGCCCTGGTCAACTCGCTTCAAGACTGTCCAGATGCTCAACGTCCGTCCCTTCCACTTCTGGCAGGAACTCATGAACGGCGCTGACATCGACAACCCTCGCGAGTGCCACCCCACTGTCCGCCATGCTCTGGCCGCCATGGCCTCCATGTCTGTCATTGGACGCTACCACTTCAGTTCTAACGGAAAGGAGGCTCGCGTCTACTGCAAGGGCATGTATGTTGGCGCCGAGTTCATCGTCCCGGGCGACGTTGTTCGCTTTTCTTCAGCCATCCACAACAACAGCGTCGGCAAAGATGTCGTCCATATCAAGCACATCTACGTCAGCTACAACCTCGAGCGCGAGCCCACTCCCCCTGGAAGTGTCCACATTGTGGGTGTTGCATACACCACTGACAACCAGCACGCCTTTGGCCAGTACCAACGCCCCCTCCCCTTCGAATCCTTGCCTTTTGCCGAAATGCGCGCCTACGGTCTCTGGTACAAGATGGGAGAAGGCGACACCCTGGTCCGCCTGCCATACACCAAGCTCTACACTCGCCTCTTGGAAAAGCAGTGGATGTCGGCTGTCATCGGCAAGCCCGCAACTACTAGAGCTGCCGCTGGAGGTGGTGCTCTGGGTATCAACAAGGACCACAACCTCGACGTCACTTACGGTGTCGACGGCGTCCGCATCGCTCGTGACTACTCGACTAGACACGATGCTCGCATCGACAAGAACTCAGGACAGCTCTGGTATCTGGGCGAGAATCGTGTTGATCAGCTCGACCTCACTCTGATCAACGACCAGGATGTCAGTCACAAGGCTCGCTATGGCTTCGAGTCCACTCCCACCCCTCTCCAGGAGTCTCACCTCAAGGCCATGTTCCGCGCTCGCAGCGCCCGCCAGAAGGCACCCATTCTCAAGGTCGCCCACACCAACTCGGGCCCACCCGTCGACCAACACTACCAAGCCTCGGATCTGACCGACAGCGGCATGACCGATTTCCAAAACGTAAGCACCGCGGAAAACGTCGAAGAAGGAGCGTTTGAAAACTAATTTTATACAGCGTTACATTGACAAATTCGAGAGCGAATTCACCCAGCGCACCACCGACGAAGACATGGACGAGTTCCTCTCATAGCCTGAGAATGACGCAAACATGTCTAACCCCTACTTGGAGAAGCAGGCCAGGGATGCTGCTGCTGCTAGAATTGAGAGAGAGCTCAACGAGGAGTTGTGGGCAAACATGGATCAGGACATGGGCGGCATGAAGTAAAAGGAACATGACACAGCATGCATGAAAGCTAGTTTTGGACAAAGAGGATCCAATTCTAGGATGTAATATAGAAGAGAACTAAAGAGACATTCAGGGAGTGAATGGGCTGAGATTCCTCGATATTGTAGTAATAGAAATTGCGTCATGTCACTCTCCATGGAAGCTGCCACTTTTCTGGTTACTACTGTGCAATTTCATAGACACTTGAGGGGTATGCTATCATGTAGGAGAGTCTTTTATTGCGCTGTGACCTCGTAGTCTTCAACTCCCTAAATAGTCTATCTCCATGTACAAAACACTCTTGAAAGCAGCTATAGAAATGCACAATACATTACAAAAACAAGTGGTATCCACTGAGAGCCAGATCAATCACGTCTCTCAGTGGACGCTACCTTGATTCTCGATACTACTATGTATTTTTATGGATACTTAAAGGGCTTAAAATTATGTAGGAGAGTATTGTCTTGTACTGTGACCTCGTAGTCTCGAGAGCCTAGGTAGTCTATCTCTGGATACGAAGGAATGTTATAATGCAGCTATGGAAATGCAGAGTAGTTAACACAAGGAGGTGGTATTAGGTGAGAGTTGATAAAGTTGTGGCTTTCAACGGATATGGACTTGGTTTTGCAAGGTATTCTGCAGTTTTATGGGTACTTGAAGTAGATGCTTTGGTACACGGAGGTCAAAGAAACAGAAGTAGAAACAGGCAGTCGTGTGGGGAAAGGAGCCATGTCGACGCTGATTGGCCTTTCGGAAGTCGGCAGCAGGGTTCGGACAAGGAAGGAACAAGCAGCGCGACAAAAGTTCAAAACATGCATCTTATACCAACTCAAGCCGTCATCATAACATCTTGACTGTGCGCATTTCGTTTCAACTGGACACCAGGACACAAAACTCGACACATGCTCATCTAAGACTACGATACGCGACTTGCGATACGCGACTGCAACTTGACTGGACCACTTTCACCAAGCTTGGCCAACACACGAGACATCGCCATCACATAAACAAAGACCATGTCGAAACGCGTCGCAGACGGACAGGGCGGTGCGGAGAGGTACGGCGGCATGGAAGATCCCCGCGATACAGCAATGGACCCGCCGCGCAAGGCGACAGCTGCTCAGCTGGCAAAGCGAAGGTAACAAGTGAATGACTCGGCTGTTTGTACCGCCAACTCACCCTCTGTTTGTGCAGCATTAAACCCCTCAAAGGACGCCCCGGCTCCTCCAGATCTTCATCACCATCCAAGACCAGTCCTGCTCCTGGCTTTCCCAGTCCATTTGGCGGCGCCGATAGCAACCCTTTCGCACAGAGCGCACCTGCTCCACCAGCTGCTGCCAGCTTCAACTTTGGCCAGACGAGCGCACAACCACAGAGCAACCCCTTCGGCAGCATGTCGACATCACAGAGCTTCCCACCCAATGCGCCTGCAAACGGCAGCACCAACGCCGCTCCTTCCTTCTCCTTTGGCCAGTCACAGCCTGCCAGCGCTCCTTCCTTTGCACCTCCCCAAGCATCGAGCTTCAGCTTTGGTGCCTCAACTCCCTCGGGCACATCGTTCAGTTTCGGAGCAACACCTGCCAAGCCATCGCAACAGAACGGCGACGCCAACAAGGCTCCCTCATTTACATTCGGCTCGACACCCGCCTCGCCCGGTCCTTCAGCTCCCGCATCACCTGCTCCTGCTGCTTTCAATCCCTTCTCCAGCATGTCGGGTCACTCGTTTGGCAGTTCTGAAAAGCCTATCAGTGCAGCCGAGATCCATGAGATCGAGTCGGCCGGTCCCCGTCTGAGCCAGGAGGGCAAGCTTGACCAGCTCGCTAACATAGTGCGTCACAGCGAGTCCAAGTACAAGGTATCTTCAGGTCATCTGTCTAATGAAATCATTGTTCACTGACATTCAAACAGGATGCCGACCTTGCCGGACTCAATCTATCAACCCTTCCGCCCGCAGTGCAAAGAAAGATGCTCGACTTTGTACGCAACAAACCCGATACAGTGAGTCTGACATCGATCGCCTCTTTCAATCTGTCTCGTTACGCCAGATCCAATGGGTCGGGAGCTTCTGATGATGCTCCTTTGTTCGCCTCCCACATGCCCCAAACCTACACCCATCTTCCTGCTTTCAGCGAGGAGCACTTCATGACCAACGGCGTCGTCGACGAGGTAATGCTTGCCGAGGCAGCTGTCGATGCAAACATGCCCAGCGCGTGGCAGACGGGCATTGCTGCCCTGCAGTCACGCCTGGACAGAGAAAAGAACGGCATGAACCAGATGCACTCGTACCAGTACTTTTCCTCGTCGCAGCAGTCACAAGAGCTCAGCTTCACCCCACCCGCAGCACACTCCTTCAACCCCAATGCATTCGCATACACCCGGCCATTTCAACCATTCAACAGTGTTGAAGGTGGTCAAGATCCCTTCGTAAAGCACCCCAACGTCGAGCAAAACACTCAACATGACATGCTCGATGTTTCTCACCACCACCACGCGAACATGCAACTCCAACAATCTTTCACCCAGCCTCTTGCTAACACTATACTCTACCAGACACAGTCCGAAATTCCCAAATCCTCCTTCTCGTTCTCGTCGACCGCGCCCCCAGCTGCTGCCCCCGCCTCGACATCGTTCAGCTTTGGTGCATCCACCACTCCTGCGCCATCGTCCCCTGCACCCACTTCTGGCTTCAAGTTCGGCAGCACCGCTGAGCCTAAGAAGGACGACGCTGCGCCCACCACCTCTGCCTTCAGCGGCTTCGGTGCCTCTACCACCACGAAGAAGGATGATACACCCGCTAAGCCACCCTCGTCGGCCTTCAACTTTGGAGGCGCTGCCGCTTCTCCCGCTCCCGCACACGCACCCGCAGCACCATCTGCCTTCAACTTTGGCACTTCAACAACGGCTCCAGCTTCCCCAGCTCCTGCCTTCAACTTTGGCGCCGCTGGCGAGAAAAAGGACGAGACAGCACCCAAGCCCCCAGCAACCGCCTTCAACTTTGGCTCCTCGACAAGCCCCGCCGCTCCTCCATCTCCCAAGCCTGCTGAGAAGAAGCTTCCCTCGTTCGCTTTTGGTGCCCCTGCCGCTTCCAAGCCTGCCGAGGAAGTGTCTTATCCCAGTCTGGACACAGCTTCTTCACAGGAGTCGTCTCCCGCACCCACACCCTCCTTCAGCTTCGCTAAGTCAACAACAGCTGCTGCCCCATCGACGTTCAAGCCTGTCGCTGCAGCATCCCCCAAGCCTCAAAATTCTGGTCTCGGTAATTCCATGTTTAACACCGCACCCACTCAGCAAAAGCCTACGGAATCTGCCTTCAAGGGTTTTGGCGCTTCTACCTCGACCTCAAACTCTCAACCGAGTGCACCAACCTCTTCTTTCGGCTTTGCCAGCGCACAAGCTCCTGCTCCTCCTGGTAGATCAGAGTCGCGTCCAAGCAATGCTCTCTCAGCACCCATTGCTTCAGGTGTCGCTACTCCCCCGGCTTCTCCTCGACTTCCGCCTACTGAACTAGAGTCCGCTTTGCTCAGGCAATTGAACGATTCTCTACGTTCGTACCTTGCCTCAGCTGATGCTTCGCGAGACTGGAGCGCTGTCATGCGCATCTACCTTGAACAAGCTGCTGAAATTCGCTCGGAAAACAGTGATGCGCCATCCACAACCGCCATCACCTCAAGCGCCCCCAAGCTGATCACCGCTCCGTTAGCCCCTTCAAATACCCGTGGTGAGAAGCGTGCTGCTGATGAGGAAGTCGCAAAGGAAGACGACAACAGCAAGCGTGCTAAGCCGACCTTCCAGGTCACTCCCAGCAAGCCCTCATTTGGCCAGTCCACGTCTACTATCAAGGCCCCTTTGACTGGATCTACTACTCCTGATAAGCCTTTCAGCGCAACTGCTTCTCTGTTCAACGACATCTTGGGATCGCCAGACAAGCCTGAAACTCCTCAAGCCACCAATGCCTTTGCACCTTCTGCCGACAAGACTCCCGCTCCTCCCGCTACTGCTCCTCAAGTCAAGGCCAACCCATTCGGTACCATTGCTCGCAACGTCTCCGCCACTCCTGGACCCAACAACACCCAGAAGAGCTTCGCTCCTCCTGCTGCCGCCCAAGCAGAGCCAAAGAACACTAGCGCTTTCCAGATCCCCAAATTTGGTGGTGCTTCTGCCTCATCAGCACCCGCAAAATCTGGCTTCCAAGTTCCCATGTTCGGCGGTGGTGGCTCTTCTACTACCACTACCTCTAGCTTCCTCGGCTCGTTCGGTCAGAAGGCTGCTGAACAAGAGGCCAAGGAACGCGAAAAGCGCAAGGAAGAGGACATGGACTCTGATGAGGACGAGGAAGAGTGGGAGAGAAAGGACGCCGAGAAGCAGGCTCAGAAGAAGGCTGAGCTCTTGGCTGCCAGTCAGGCACTCAAGTTCAACGTCGACACTTCTAAGAAGCCCAGCAGCTCCGCTTCTGCCGTCTTCTCGTTCAGTGGCACACCTTCATCCAGCTCAAACACTTCTGCTTCATCCAACATCTTTGGCAACCTCTCTGGCAGCAAGCCTGACGATGAAGATGAGGACGGCGATACTGACGAGGATGAGGATGTTCACGCTGCTTTGACCAACGCAACTCCTGCTAAGCCTGTAGCCGGCAAGAGTCTCTTTGAGCGTGTCTCTTTCGATGCTGACAAGGAAAAGAAATCTGATGCTCCTAGCGCTTCGTTCAAGTTCAGCTCTTTCGGTAGTTCGGGTGCTGCCGACAATACATGGAAGGGCAGTGACCCTATCAAGTTTGGTGCTAGTACAGCTACTGCTGGTACCACTACTCCTGATGGCTCACCAGCCAAGGCTCCTGCTCCCAAGTTCAACTTTGGTGGTGCTTCACAACCAGCCGAGAAATCATCTCCATTCAGTGGCATGGTCGGTGCTCAGGCCTCCTCATCTGGTAGCATCTTTGACGCTGCAAAGCCTTTGACACCTAGTACCGGTTTCTCGTTCGGAGGTGCCGCTCCTTCTAGTCTCGCACCTCCTTCAGGATCATCCGTGTTCGCCTCGGCTGCTACTTCTCGCGCCACCACACCCGGTACTAACACTACCGACGCTGAAGGCAGCGCTGCAGAGTCAGAACCCAGCGACACGCCAAATGACGCACAAAAGGATTTGACCGCCCTTACCGCTGACGACATTGCCAAGTATGATCTCATCCACGAGGCACGCTGTAAAGTGACGAAGCTTGTCAAGGGTGAGGACAATAAGGCCGGGTCATGGGTCCCTCAAGGCGTGGGTCCCATCCGCATCCTCGCTTCCAAGGAGACATCTAAACCCCGTATCCTTATGCGCGCTGACCCCTCTGGCAAAGTCGCCCTGAACTTCAATGCCTTGCTCAACCCTGCCTTGTATATGATCAAATCGCCGAAGATGGTGCAATTGAGTGTTCCCGCAGAGGGCAAGAAGGTTGAATCCTTCATGTGCATGTTCAAAGATGCAACCAACGCAAAGGGCTTTCTAGAGGCCCTTCATGGCGCCATTGCCAAGGCTCAGGGTTAGAAACATGGAATGAGAGGACACAATGTGAAGTCAAAGGTGCGGGAACGCATGCATCGTATCCTACGACATTGATGGTTGTTGAATTTCTCATTCTTTTCTTGAGTTTTTTTTCTTGGTTTTGGGCCATGGAGTTGTTTTGCTTTGATTCTGAGCGGGTTGTCGTTTTTTTTTGTGGTTAGTTTACTTTTTCTTTTCGCTTCGATAAATGTTCAAATTTGACCAAGTCAGTTCTGTCTGTGGCGTCCTGGCTGTTTTGAAGAGCTTTGTGACTTTTTATAGATGACTTTCAGTCTGTCTATAGAGGTGGGATGGTAGCCAGCCCCTAGATATCAACAATGAATCTTGACGCAAGTAAATGCTCTCTCCTTGGTACCAGTTCCGTTCTTTTTTTAAAACACTTTCGTGACTTTTCATAAGTGACTTTCAACTCATCGATCAAGGTGGAGATGGAGGTGGAGATAGCAATTTAACCCCCTTGGACAAGTGCAAGATGAATTCGAATCTAATCAAGTCAATCCTCTCTGTGGCGTCCTGTCTGTTTTGAACACCTTTGTGTCGACAAGTGTGGCTAGACATGAGTGTGTTAATGGGGATGCTATGCGTCTTGGCTGTTTAAGATGAACAACACTGTCTTGACAACTGCGGGTGTTGAAAAAGCAACAACAACATGTCAAAGATTGGCTCGAAGCTGTGGTATGGTACGAGATATGGAGGTGATGTTGATTCTCATTACTTCTTACTGCCTTTACATGCAACTATAGAGGTGTGCATGTTTTTGGTATCTGTATGCCGCTGCAGTTGCTGACTTGCCATCTAGAGCTTGCTCTTGTAGAGGTGAATGACGTGAGGGTTGCAGTAGGACAGCAGACCTTGCGTGCCCCACTCGCCGCCAATACCACTCTCCTTGTGGCCGGCAAAGATACTAGAGATGTTTGTCAGTATATGATTGTCTTGTCGAATGGAAAAAAGCAAAAGACTTACGCTTGAGGAGTGGGCTTCTCGAACGAGTTGATAAACACACTGCCGGCCTGCAGACGCAGAGCAATGCGCTCGGCAGCTTTTTCATCCTTACTCCACACGCAAGCACCGAGACCAGCATTACTGTCATTAGCACGAGCAATGACCTCTTCCTCGTCCTCATACGGCTGCACGGGCAAAATCAAACCAAACTGTTCTTCTTGAATGATCTTGCTGTCGTTGGGAGGGTTGTCGATGATGGCGGGTTGCAGCCAGAAGCCATCCTTGGTCTCGACGTCGCCGCTGCCGGCGATAAAGTTGTAGCCCTTGTCTTTGCTGTCTTGGAAAAAGGTCTTTACTTTTTCGTATTGCATTTGGTTTTGGATGGGGCCGAGCATGGCGCCTTCTTCGTCGGGGGTGCCGACCTTCAAGCTGGCGGCAACCTTTGCCATGGCGTCGACCATGGGGCGGTAGATGCTCTTGTGAATGTAGATGCGCTTGGTGGCGACGCAGACCTGTGGTGGTGATAGAGTTAGCAATGCTGGAAACCTGCAGCAGGGGTAATGAAACACATACTTGACCACTGTTTTGGAAAGCACCCATGACGAGTTGAGGAGCAGTGGCTTCGATATCGACGTCTTCTCTCACGATACTGGCATCGTTGCCGCCGAGCTCGAGAGTGACACGCTTGAGCGTCTTGCTGCAGGCAGCCATGATCTTCTTGCCGGTGGCAATGCTGCCAGTGAAACTGATCTTGGCGATGCCAGGGTGCTCGGTGAACATGGGACCGAGCTTGTCATCACCGCCGAGCACCTGGACGACACCGGGAGGGAAGATGGTCTGGGCGAGCTCAATGGCCTTGAGCGAGGTGTAGGGAGTGAAGGGCGAGGGCTTGACGATGATGCAGCAGCCAGTCAGCAGAGCGGGGCAGATCTTGCCGAACGAGAGGACCAGGGGGAACTGTGGAGATGGTTAGTACCATTTCCAATGATGCTAGAGAGAAAGAAAAGAAAACCTACGTTCCAAGGGCAAATGGCACCAACAACACCCAGAGGCATATATCTCGTCGTCATGACCTTCTCATCATCCTCGAGTCTCTCCTCAGGAATGCTCAACGAAACATGGTGATCAATCCAAGCACCCACAGCGCCAACCTCGAAGGCGGCAAACTGTCTCGGCTTGCCAGTCTCCTTGCACAGCAGTGTAGTA
This sequence comes from Aureobasidium sp. GC_Fusr_1, assembly GCA_026538705.1. NCBI lineage: Eukaryota > Fungi > Ascomycota > Dothideomycetes > Dothideales > Saccotheciaceae > Aureobasidium > Aureobasidium sp. GC_Fusr_1. The sequence continues at coordinate 46,347 of JALPCE010000101.1, forward strand.
AACTCTTCGTGGTATCCGTTCCAAACATCGCGGAAGTTCTTCAACAGTTGCTTGCGCTCGTCAATGGGCTTGACACTCCACGACTCGAAAGCCTTTTGAGCAGAAGCAACGGCATCGTCGACGTCGGATTGAGTGGCAATGGGCACGTTCCAGAGTTTTTCGCCGGTCGCTGGGTTGACTCCTTGGTGGTACGTCTCTGACTTTGTGCGAGGTTCACCGTTGACAATGTTGGCGAAGTTGTCGTCGAACGAGATGTTTGCAGTCTTGCCGGGCGACATGATGAAAGCTTGATGTCTTGGTGTGAGTGATTGGGGAAAGGACAAGAGGTATGCTAGCGACGAAAGGAAGGAGGACAGGTCGACTTTATAATGGCGATCCACACAGTGATAACTCTCATATATTATCCGCGGGTCGAAGGAACCGAGGGACAAACACTAGCGCCATGTGGAGCTCCTCTTGGCTGTTAAGTTTGTCACGTATGGCAGTTTCAACACTCAAGCCACTGAATCCTTCTCACGCCTTTTTCCTGCCAAAACGTGGCCATTGCGAGCACCGCCAATGTCTAGACTACTACATCAATCACCTGAGATTTACTTCCTGACTCAGTCTCACTTTACACCGCTTTCGTTTCGAAGATCTGTGCGTCTCAACGAATATCAGGTGTGACAAAGATACTCATAGAGGAAGTTGATTAATGGAGATGACTCCATTAACCCCGCACCGCTCTCCTCCCCACATTGGCGGGGTACCAAACCCTGTCATCTGCCAGAAAGTCGTTTTACAATTGCCGTGCATGACGCTGCTCCTCTCGGTGCCTGCATATGTTACTTTGAGGGTCTAAGAAGTTCGCATGCTTGCTGCCCTGTGATCCACCTCTAGATATACCGATCTGAGGGGTAATAGGCGCAGAGGCCAAGTGATGATCAGACAGGGGGTATTGATACTCTTCTGCTTGCTATCGCATCTCCAGAGCCCAGGGAAGCGCGCAGTGAACCGCTGACGAGGGGAGTATGGACCTGATTATAATTCCGTTCGCCACGACATTGAACAGTCAGCCCTCCGTAATCAATGGTACAGGGAGTATATCTCCAGGCGTGCTAAAGTCAGTGTAGTCTACGGGTATACAAAGTTGTCCCTAAGAACAGGTTAAAATTCCCCCGACGATATCACTGCGGATCCCATCAGTTGGCAAATGGTGACTAGACGAAGAAAAGCCGAAATCCATCATTACCATCATGCTATAAAAAACTTACCTGAATGCTCCTTCTCCATGACTCCATTTTTGTTTACAACCCATGCGCGCCCCTTGTTTTACCCATCTCCCAAACATCCAGGTCTTTTGGCTTGCAGACAGAATCCGGTCTTACCAGATCATCTTCCTCCCTGAACTCGACTGCTCTAGCCAACACGTCTGGGACTAGCAGTCTCCTCCACATGAGCATTCCTACCCGCCAACAGCGGCATCCTCTCATCGCCCTCGGTAGCGGGCGCAGCAAAGCTATCCCAAGAATTGAGTTGCGGTCGCAAAGCCCTGGTGCTCGGAGACTCTGAGACATCTCTTCTGGCGGAGGAGGAAGTGGCGGAGGTGGCATCAGCACGACGTGCTTTGCGGTTGTCGCGAACCATGTAGATAATGGCGGTGACAATGAGGGTAAGTTGCATGATGCCGACCAGCACATATACGATCCAGACAGACCAGCCAGAAAGACCTAGGCGGATGATCATATTGATGCCGAAAATCCAGGTATACTATTAAATGAAAACAGACGTCAGCAACCAGTAGTCTATGATGAAAGAAAGGGGAAAAACTCACAGGCGCACCCATACAAATACTCGCCAGACTCAAACTGCCAAGATGACCAAGATGGATGGTCGTCCACACTTGCGGCACCCACTGCACGCAAGCAAAGCACGCAACACAGATACCCAGCACATTAGCCCATTCCTGCGAGTACCAAGGGAAGCGGTTGAGAATGACAGCACTGATAAGCATAATGGCAAATGCAAAGGCAACCACAATAATCAAGAGACGGATAGCGCGACGAGCACGGCGAAAAGTGCGATCAGGAGATGACAAAGAGCGGCGGCGACCATGAAGCTCAGCATCTGCTTCTTCTTCTGAAAAGTAAACGTAGAGGAGCATGCTGTGTCATTGATCAGTAACTTGCCGTCCAACCGACAGGGGGAAATACTCACATGCACCAAAACAAACTCACTCCACTGACAACCTGGAAGATACCCAGTAGACGCGAGATACAGCCAAAGCGTGTGTAATGTCTACAGCAAGCAATGTCTGTCTGACTTGAAGGCAACACCATGATATTCGCCACAGCGCAAGTTCCAGACAGCGAGCCGAGAAGGATATACAGAGTCGAGAGTCCTTCTGCCGATTTACGGCCAATGATGCGTGCGAATTGGGGAATGTAAGAGACCAAGAGCCATCCTAGAAGTGCGCTGTTTGAGAGAATCTCGTCAATGATTACTTCTTTGTAAGACGGAAAGTGCGCGTCGAGGTTTAGTGCAAACATACCATGATATGGCAAACTGTCCGGTGGAAGGCTCGGACAGTTTCTTGCACTTGTCCTCTGTGATGGACGATAAGATATCCATTGTGTATGTGAGGAAAACGGTTTCCTGCACCCGCGGTTACAGTCGATAATGCAGGGTATCGCAAAGATAAGAAAGAAACAAGGAAAAAGTCTTGAACATAAGGGTTATAAATCTCCGCCTCACTCGCAATAAACAAATCTCCAAGCCGGGTCACAAGGAAGGTAAACAGAAAGGGACAACGTTCAAGGGGCGCCTGATGCAAAAACTCGTAAAAGAAAAGAGTTATTTGAACAAAACTTTGAAGAGTCAGGACAAGGCAATAACAGATAAAAAGTTTGAAGTCTCGGCCATACAATTGCATGCGAAACGCAACATGGTCGATGTAACCAGCGACTAGTCGAGTCATTCCAACGTCGTGTACGGCCCGAAACCCTTGTGAGATGTTGGCCTGACGACTCTCATTCGATCGTCAAGTTGATTCATGCAGAAAGGGCTTGTCCGCCTTGCAAACGAGACTTGATCTCGCAAGCCCGACGACCACGTTTGTGCATGTGCGGATCATGAGTGGTTTGTTTTGTCGAGAAGCCCTCTTCAGCATGAGGTGAGAGATTTATCGAAAGGGGCAACGATTGGCGTTGCTTCGCCTCTGCCGGCCTCGGGACGATCTCCCGAGAGCCGCGTGACTCGTCGCGCAAGCATCCAGACCGACGAGGACCCTAGTTTTTCCTCTCAAGGTTGGTCTTCTCATTTCAGGTTGTTTCCTATTTTGTTTTGTACACACGCATACACTTCGGACGTTGTTCGAAAGACAACACACAAACATGCCATTCATAATCAAGAGAGTAAGATTCAAGCGAACACAGAGTCTGATGAATCAGGAGACTATCGCCCATTAACCTTGATACAGTCCTCGATGTCGCGGAATGTGTTTTCCTTGTCCACCAAAGGGCCCGACAATGGCTTTCCAAACACCAACTGAGCTTTTGCTTGCCAGGTTTCAGGAATCCTCCACTCGGCATACATCTGCTCGTGCATCATATCCTGGTAATGCTGAAGATTGCACCCAAGACCTTCGGCTTCGAGGGCTGTCCAAACTGCGACTCTCGAGTTAGCTAACTGCTGGAGTTTTGGTGTCCATGGCAAGAATGACTGACCGACGAATTGATGCATTCCGCCACTGTGATCGTACCCTTGAAGACCCATTAGCATTTTTGCACCATCATTTTGCTAATGTTTGACAACAACGCACATTCCGGATTCTCCTCAGACATCTTAGCAAACCGAGGATTGAGTTCTTTGACAGAATCCACATCCTCGAAGAACAAGACCTGCGAAGCTAGACTCAGCATGACGACCTGAGCAGGATTGGATAGCAGTACACACTGTGCCATATGCTCCGCGGAAGCCCTGGACCTTTGGAATCAAGATGTCTACAGCCATAGGCATACATCGTTGGATGGCTGCAGCACCCATCTCCCAGAGTTTATCATGGTCGTCGCCGAAGAGAACGATACAACGGCAAGAGCGAGCATTAAACGGCGATGGCGCATAACGGATGGCATGCTCAACGATAGAAATGATTCGATCATCCGAGATGGGTGATTCCTTGGCAAGGGAGTATAGGGAGCGACGAGCTTTAGTGGCGTCGAGGAAGGACATTTTGTCAGCCATATTAAGCGGTTGTGGGCAGTGAGGATATTATAATCCCAAAGCAAAAATGGAGCGAAGGAATAGTGTGCAACTTCATGTTGTCGAGTCGAGAACACCGAGGCATATATAGGTCGTACAAATTGATAGACCATTCCATCTGGTTGTTAGATCGGAGGTTTGGTCGCGCCGTCTGGAGGGAGAAGCTCCCTTGTCGTATCGTTATCGCGTAGGATTCTCATGTTCGGCCTTGTTTCTCACTCAAATGTGGCTGACTACGACCAATACCCATTCACCATCAAACCCATGAAGTTGGTACTCGGTGGCTCGCCGCCTATATGAGGATCATCGGCGCAAAGAATCCCGATGTCCGACCCAGGGACGGAGATTGCGATACGTATGCATTGCCTTCCTACCTGTTGGCTCGCCTACATCCCGCGTCTTTACAAGTGTCAACTTGTCGAGGGATTCTATTCGCTTCTCGCTGAACGCGAGTGCTTTAGACAACACTACGGTCTCTGTGCCATCCGGACTTCACACGACCTATGTTCCGTGTTTGTGATGTAGAGTTTTTCGAAGGGACAAAAGAAAGTGCTAGAGGTATGAATTGATCTAGGCGTATACGTGAAATAATCCTGTCAAGACCATCTCTCTATTACTCCGGCAATGGACCCCAGAAATTCACCCCTGCAAACTCAGCAAACCCGCCATCCGCTGCGCAACTCATGCTGATGCCAAATGTCTGTGTAGTCGCAGTGGGCACGACTTGATAAGGTCCATCAGAATTCATTTCAGCGTGATGAGATGAATCGAACGGGTTACTAGTGGAACCACCTGTGTTCGAAGGTGAGTAGCTCTCGAAGGCTACCCTGTCGAGACTGTATGTAACGGTGCAGGTGTCAGTCGTGCTATCAAACCCGGTGTTAAGAGTCAAGTCATAGGTCCAGCCGGGCTCGAGGTCAGAGAGGACCTGTGTGATGGATCCAGTACCCAGTATCTGGCCACGACTCAACGTGAAGGTGAAGGGTTGGCCTCTGGGTCCCCAGGTTGTTGGGAAGGTACGGGTCCAATAGTAGTTGTTGGCTGCGCCGGAGAATGTCCAGGGATTAGATGTACTAGAATCGGAACCGATCTCAGTATTCGACACTGCGTTGTAAGGGGCCACCGCTGGAGCATATACGATACTGGTCGTGGTGGTGGTTGGGGTATTTGCTGTAACAGTGCCTTGAATGGTCGCAGTTGTGATCCCTGATGAGACGATCCGAGTAGAGATGACATTTGCCTGAATTAATCCTGTGGCCATTGAAGAACATGCAGCGCTCACTTGCTGAGGGATTCAGGTAGAAACGATAGTTGGCGTTGGAATGACTCTTCTGGCGATCAAATCTCGGCGATCGGAAGAAACTTTCGTTGTAGTGACGGCACGCTTGAAGTATTGAGCTATACTCGACACTGAAGACGTGACAGTGACTGTCGAAGTCTCCAGAGATGGTGTGATAGTCGTGGTGCCAGTTCCAACCACACTGACTGTAGAGGTTGCCTTGGTCAGAGTTGTAGTGACGGTAACGTTGACAGTCGAAGGCATATAGCCAATGAATGATGAACAGAAACGTCCGGCTCCTGGGACTGCCTCGAAAGCAGAGACCTGAGCGGCTGATGGTGGTCCAGTCTGGGCATCTTGGCAGACAGGCGCATCATGTCCGCTTGAAGAATACAAAGTATCCGTTCCCGAGCTTGCAAAATTTATCGAATTGACAACATTCCTGTACGACGTTGACTGCGACTGCCCCCCACCACATTGCGCATGACCCAGCTTAGCCATTGTAACATAAGACTGTGTGAACCCTAGACTGAGTTGGCTGTTGAGCGTCACGAGATTTGGCAAATTGCTTCCAAGGACATTCACCGAGATCTGAATCGAGCTTTGAATCCAAGGAATCAATGTAGCAGAAGAGCCGGTAAGCTTTGGTTGGGTGACATCCACCGAAGGAGCCCAGTTGGAGTCACCTTTGTCCTGGCCTTGAACGGGATCAAATTGTACAGAAGCGCCGGTCAAGGTCGACCTTGCACCAAAAGACAAGCTTGAGGATTGACTGGTTGACCATGAGGCACCGATCGCATACAGTATTTGAGGCCTGGCAGATGATTAGTGGCTATCTCATCTCCTCCGTGACACTGACTTACGAGAAAGTGAACACACCAGTTGCAGTGATCGACTGTAGGGTGTATGTGGACATGACGTATGACCAAGATCCGCTAGCTGCACCAGTAGTGTAGACAGCCATGTTAAATCTTTGAACCGAGTCCTGACTAAGCGTCATTTCAGAAGGTAGGAGTTTTCCAGATTGGAGATCGATGACGATCGTTCCTTTGATTCTCAGGTTCGAGACAGACATGCCACAATCGTTGCATACCAGAGTGCTTGTAGCGTCTTGGTATACATGACCATTGCCGTGGAACGATGGCAGATTGAGGCTGTACGTGTTGTCGAAAGTGTACTGAGCAGGTGGAGCAGCTGTTTTGTAACAACCGGTAGCAAGACAGTAAACTGCCTCCGCACCATCCTTGATACCACAAACATCTTCAACGGTCTCGGACAACGAAGTGACAATGTCGTTACAGACGAATGTGTCGAAACCATCCGAAAGGTCATCGAGCCAACCACGCTTAGCAAGCCGATGGCGCGAAAGGATCTGGTTCAGATTGGGATTGAAATCAGAATCATCTGGATCCCCAAACACACCAGTATCGTCCGTGGAGACGTTGCCCATCAGAGCACTATCCATCGCCGCTGTGACATCTGAAACTGTCGCATCGAAAGAAGGTAGTCCGGCACTCTGCAGCTGGGACTGCAAAGACGGCTGAGCGGAACGATCCATCGGATCTGCAGTCACAGCTGGTACGGATGAAGTGAGCGTGGCTTGTTTGAGATGACCGACAATTGTGCCTTGGCTATTGTAACTGATGCCTGAGGTGATCTGAGTGTAGTAACTCAAGGCAAGGGAGTCAAGTGATGTTGGTCTGGTAAAAGAGAAACCGAGACTCGTGCTAGACAATGGATGTGAAGATGTGGTAACTCTTGGAGTAGTTGAAGATTTGATGGTAGAGGGGACTGGTCTGTCATTAGTAGTAGTCGATGATCCGCTTGACAAGATTCTGCTTGATGGAGGTTTGCTTGGAGGAACCTTCACCGTTGAAGACTTGCTTGCAAAAGCTTTAGTTGATGATGATGATGCAGACTTGCTAGAAATTTTGCTTGGAGAAGATTTGGTCGAAAATGTCTTTGATGCTGTTGTAGCGGTAGATGATTTGCTAGACAAGCCTGTGCTCGACGAAGACTTGCTTGCAAAAGTCTTAGTCGAAATTCTGCTTGACGAAGATTTGGTCGAAATTTTGCTTGAAGTGCTTGATGTCTTGATCGAGGACTTTGAACTGGCCAGGGCGCACTTGCAAGCTTGTCTTACAGCAGGAACGTTCAGGTTAGGTATCGGTGAGTCGTGTCGTTCGCTTTGTTGAGCAATCAGCACAAGAAACCTTGCTGTCTTAAAAAGACTTACAAGGAAGTGAAAAAGGTGCAGAACGATGATGGGTTCTTAAACTCCTTGCTGATAGGGTCTGCAAGTTGACATCTTGTACTGACGGGACTCTGGAGATGTGCCGCCTTTGCGATCGCAGCGGGAGTTTTTGCCTTGGTGCCCGTGGGCTCTACACTGGTGATGCATCTGCATGCACTTAACAGCGCATTTGCGTTGATTTTTGGTATTGGTGATCTGGTTCGCCCACTATTCTGAGATTAGTTGCATGAGCTTTGATGCTAAACTAAACCACATACTCGCTAAGGAACCAGGTACAGAAGTACTGAGGGTTCGACACTTGTTGCGAGATCGTGACAATATCGGGATCAACACATGACGATCTCTGCTCTATAGCCAAGGAGTGAGCGGTAAGGAAAATAGAAAAGAAAGACAGGAACGAAAAGAAAGGAAAGAAATGCATGGTTCAAGCTCGCCGACACAGCGAGTATAGAGCGATCATTCAAAGATACCTACTCGATCCTTTATACAATCCACCATATCTTCTGCCAAGTGCCAACGGACATGACCGACACCTTCAAGTGCTGTGATGAAATCTTTCAGCGTTGTTCAGCTGAGCTCTGATAGAGCCGTTGCCTTCCAAGCTCGCTTCGAGGTTCTTCGTCCCTTAACCGTTTTCTTCTTCGAACGTTCGTCCCGATATGACCGTTGGGCACAGAAGACCAGAGTTCTTCCAGACCCGTCGTCTTGGTATTTAATCAACTTCAAAGAAGAAAGGTCGGTTGGATGGAACCAGATTTTGTCCAGCAAGAAGATTTCACCTTCCTGTGACGACTTCTCATCGAATCAATCGGGCCAAAGGCCAAGCTGCCCAATTTTTGATGTTGGATCGAGGCCGCCAGAGCGGACGCTTGTTGTCATGCGCCGGAGGTCCTCGACCTGCGAGCGCGACCCACGAAGCGGTGGAAGGAGATGTGAGCAGTTATTGTCAACAGGCCCACGAGAGAGATCTTGATGACGATGCGGCGTCATTAGGATTTCTCCGTCATAGACGAGCACTTCAGCCAAGCCGTCCAGGATACATGTCTTCAGTAGACGAACGTTTTGAGGTGACAATCGCAGGTGGATGAGAGATGTGATCAGCAATCAGACTCGGCTTCGGCAAAGGCTCAGTCTGCGAGAAGGTGACAGCGGCCTCAAAATCCCGATGCCTTTTCTGTGCCTCTGCATGTGCTGATGAGAAGGGATTGTTGGTAGCCCATATCTCCGCCCATGTGCTGTGACGCTTGGCGGTACTGTGAGTCGTGTTCGAAGGCAGAGTTGTCAGTGTAGGCGTCAGCCAGGAGACGTGACCCTGATAAGTCATTGTGTTCTTGGAGCCCGAACTATCAGATCCAGTCTGCAGGTCATAGACTCCTTGACGGGCTGTAGCTATCTTGACCAGTTTCGATAAAACACCAAACTCCAGTTTCAGCTTGATGCTGTAGCACATCCCTTTCAGTGTGACTTCGATCTGATACAAGCCGAGGTATTCGACGGCAAGAAGCGCGACGTCCAGCACGATGATCACGACGTTTATTGCACCGAGCTCCCACATGATCTTTCGGAACCGGCCGTCGTCAATCACCTTAAGGACTCGACGAACTTCGACGAGGTAGATGAAAGATATGATGAGCTCTTGCAGCGAAAAGACCGTCATCTGAATCTTCTCCATGACAGAATATCCAAAGGTGAACAAGTAGTACTTGCTGGAGTTGGACCCAAGAGATAGGACATTCGTTGGCACTGTAAGAACGACGGCGTTGATGATGATCATGTATAGTATACCCCTAAGTAGCTTCCGGTTTTGCGTGATGCAGTGGAGTCGAGAGTATAAGACCAGACTCGATCCTGGCACCAGGACGACCCAACCAATACTCGAGAGTATAATCATGCCAAGTGCATCGGCTTCTCCAACCTGTTTCAACCATGCACCGACCTGGTATGGGATGATTGACGTAGCCGTGATAAGTAGCGACCAGAAATAGAGTCCAGAGTAGCGCTTAAACACAACCAGAACTAGTATGATGATTTCGGCGGCATTGTACCAGGCAATGGCCGTGAAAGCTATCATAGCTCGAATGATAATGGCATTTTCGCCTTTGTATCCTCCAGTGATTCCATTCTTCGCATCGGTGATTCCGTCAGGCATGTCGCTTTGTGGTTTCTACCTTCTCTTTCCCAGCTTGATAAATGATATTGGATCGATAATAGTCGGGGTACTCAGGACATGGTCGCTCTAAGCGGAAGCCCAAAGTCGGCGAACATTTGGGAAGGAAGTCGAGGAATGCAACTTGCGGGTGAGATCAGAGAAGACAAGAGGTACCCATGGCTGGGACTGACTGACAACAGCCTCGAATCCTTCGTATGCACCTCCGTCGGGAGACAAGCCCAGATCGGCACATGATCGTGTCCGACTGGCTTTCGGGGCGCCATGCACGTCACTTTGCGGGGTTGACCGGTCTTCGACACCCTTGAAGCTTCGCTCCAGACCGCTACGTCTATTCACCAACATGTGTTGCGGAGTTGTCGCCAGATTCATGAGACAGCGGTGGAGTGTTGGAGTTGGGATGACAGACTATGAAAACCCCCGACTCTGAGACTCCGACGTTACAGCCTTGAGCTTACTGTGCCTGCGCAGCGTTGCAGTATCTCCGAAGCACCGGAAGATGTCTCCTCTACAATCGCAGCGGCAGATTTGCGATCCTTGATTAATCCGACACCGGTACCAGCGTAGGTCACCAGTCTCCCGTGATCACCCCACGCGCCATCGCCGCGCTTGAGTTCCTCCTTGTACATGCGTACATTCTCAGCATCAGACAAGCCTGCTTCCTCGTCCGAGTGTCCTTTGTTGATGATTGCTCTACCATCGTAATGCTGCGGCCAGCCAACTGTCTCCTTGAGACGATCGCAGAGAGTCGACCTCCGAGTCGTGATACCGCCATCCTTGACACGAATAATCTCATTCTGCCAGCCTTTTGCAATACCAGCTTCGCTTGCAGCGAGAAACCTCGTACCCATGACGACGCCAGCAGCACCTAGAGTGAGAGCAGCAGCAACACCTCTCGACTCGACGATCCCGCCAGCAGCCATTACTGGCACATGAGGATAGCCGGCAGCTTTGAGTGCATCCTTGGTCTCTGGCAACAATGATATGATACTGGCAGATTGGCGAAGACCGTGGCCACCCGCGTCTGTCCCTTGGACGACAATGACATCGGGACGAGCCAGCTTCATCACTTCCAGTGCCTCGAATACCGTCCCGACTTGGATCCAGACTTGTGTTCGTCCTTCGCTCACATTTCGAATTCCCTGGGCCCATGCACTAAAGTCTGATAGCTGCTTTGGAGCAAAAAGCCAGATGGCAGCAACGCAGTGTTTCTGGAAGATTGGTGACATAACATCGAGATCACAGCCCCAGTTTTGAAAACCAACACCGATGGGCAAGACGCTGTTGTGAAGATGTGATCTGGAGGAAAACAAAGCCGAGGTTTTCGCCAAAAGATCATCGAGTTCAGCGGGCTTGGTCCCACCAGCTAGGAAACCAATACCACCCGCCTGGCTGACTGAAGCCGCGAGAGCAGGCGTTGCAGCACCCAGCATGGGCGCCGACACGATCAGTGGAAGCTTGATCCATGGATACGTCCTTTTGAGTAACGCAGCCATATCTCAGATGTGATAATGTACTGAGGCGAAGAGTGTTGTGGTTTGAAGATCGCAGAGCTCCAAAGCAAGGCCCAATATTATAGTCGACAACGGCCCGCAACACCCGCCCACCCCGATTGGTTGCACAGTCCTACAAACCTTGTGTCCAGTCACCAGGAAGACTCCACTCACTACTGCCATTGAGAAATCGATCAATGTCGAAAGTCTGGAGATCCGGCATTTCGGGTAGGGTTTCGAGCCAAGTGCTGCCCCAATCATTGATATTCTGAGGTTGTGACGGAATTGTCTGATCGAACAAGACCGATGGTGAGTATGTCGATACAATCTCTGATAGTGTTTTCAGATCTGCTTCTTTGCGTTTCCTGTGTAGATGTATGAGTAAACAAGCTGTACTGAGCGCTTCTTTGGCGGCATCGGTTGGATAAACGAGTTGGATGTTGCTCAAAGTCTTGATGCCATCATTCAGTTGCGCGATTGCAGCTGGGGTATCCAGTGCGAGCAAGATACAGATGATCTGGAATGGAACATTCACCACATGATGCCACGGAGCACAGTCATCAAGCAGGTCTTGAGCAGCTTTGATGCCTCCTGCTGTGACTGTCAACACCTGACTGAGAAGACTGCCTTGGAAGTGAAAGTTGAGAGTTCTTAAGCGGCGGCATAGCAAGAGTGTAAGATTACATTGAGCAAGAACCGATGGTGGTGCGGTATGATGTCGCTCAACAATGGTCGAGAGAGAGTTCTTGAGATCCAGCACATCAACACTCTTGTCAGGATTGAGGTTCTCGGAATGAGGTAATAGTTCAAGCAATTCTGTGGTATATCCGCCTTCTCTAGGTGCGGGTAGATCGAAATCGAGTGTCTGAAGATGTACCCTAGAGCGTCCGATATCAAATGACATCCAGATATTGAGATGCTGGGCAACTCCAAGGATGCGCTTTCTGATCTCCGGCGTCAGCGGCTGACCTGACTCATCAGCGCTCCAATTGAGTACGTGTGTCGAATGGATGCCAGCTGCTTCGAGAGTGTGCATCAACATACAACTGGCCATCCATGCGGCATGCGCTGGTGCAGTCATTCGCATATAGGCTACCCGTAGCACCCATGCAGTAACGATGTCCAGAGAAGGATGTAACGATATTGACTCCTCGAGAATCCGCTTGGCAGTTTCGACAAGGTCCAACTCTGCATCGACGACGTTCCTTCGCGAAAACAGAAGTCCCAAGGCCGCAACACCACACATGACAGCCTCAAATGAGCTAGTCTCGGTCTCATCGTTCGTCCAGTAAGTTCGCATACGCCGCTCAAGCGAGTGACGATCTACAAATCCGTAGCATGGATCTACTTTGGCGAAGTAGATGCCTACAAGCTCTTCTACCTCGGGCCATGACAGGATTTGAGTGATGGACTGCGAGACAGGAATGTGACTCGACTTTCGTGAGCCAAGAAAGACATTCCATGCGAACAAACGCAGTCGAGGTGCATTCGCAGGATCGATACCCAGCGCCATTTTCCTGACGAAGGCAGAACCAGAATTGGCTTCTAGTGACTGTATCCGAGTCTGAGCATCCTGGTCCGTGGGTGTGGGAGGAGTGTGTTCTGCTGCTGGTAGGGTATCGGATATTGCGGCTGACTTTCTCTTTCGAGTCGATTGCGGGTAGTGGCAATCATAAGCATAGCGCACACAAGTGCTGCATGGAAAAGCTCCATCGCACTTTCTCTTGCGTTCTCGGCACGGCTCACAAGCTACGCGTGAGCGCAACCTGTTGTGTTGCGGCGTCGACGATGACATGTAGGCGTTTACGACTCGCGGGACGTTGGAATACCAGCCTCAAGATCCTCGAAGTGCGACAAAAGGCTTCAAGACGATTCCGAGTTGAGTCATCTACTATCCCACATCTTCATGGTTGTTGCTCGAATTCTGCTGATGGTCACCCAAGAATGTTACCCCGCTCCTGCCGCAATAGCCGCAATTTTCCGAAGTTCAAGCGGAACAGCTTCCTCGATTCTGGACCTTGACCCTGATTGTCTCGTTGAAGTCTCGCGTGGCACTGCCCTGATAGTTTGACGTTTCGCCCTGATGTGAGCGGCATAGTAAGTATAAGGTAGCGGATCTCACGTCTGGCTGCTGGTGTCGTTGATTACCACGTTGGGTCAAACAAGGCTTGCCTGCAGCCCTGGACTCAAAATCGTTTCATCCATACGAACGCCATTCTTGGAAACTTGCTCAATGTCCCTCGAAACGTGCAGTCTGCTTCCACGAGTCCCTTCGGCTACACGCACGAAATCCATGTGGCGCCTATCGAACAGCATCTAGTTGTTTCAATATGGCAATAGCGACAATGGTCTGTTAAAGAACTTGCTCAATCGTCCTCTCAGTATGCGATCAATCAATACCCGATCCGGAGCTGAAGAAGAGACGCAGCAAGTTTCGCCTGGACGATGCCATACAAGAGCCATGTTTGCCACGCTCTCGGGTGTTGATAGCTTGTCTGTCCTTATCTCAATTCGCCTGTATGAAGATTCCCATCGTCTTTAGGCTCAGTCTACATATCCTTCTATCGAGTTTTGCCACTGCAGAGACACAGTATGGAGTCCTTGGTTTTGGGATTCCAATGTACCAGCCATTGTGTTGTCACTCTTGCCACGATGCATTGTCTGCTCTCTACCTAAACTGCACGACCTTCTCAGGAGACACGAACATGCATCACGACGGCATGGAAATGAAGCTGCTCAAACGTATGGACATGGGGAGTGAATCAATGGCACCGACAAGCGATGCTTGCTATGCTAGCAATCGGGTCTGGCCTGAAACCTTTTCCAACTGTATCTATGAAAAGTGCTCGAAGGAAAGTGTCGACAAGAGCATACAGGCACAGTGCTTCTCCAAGCTGTCTGCGAACGGACAACCAGTATCAAGCTTGCAAGCTTCTTTGCCATTAAATCCTCCCACTGCTGAACTGGGGACGGAAGCAACCTGGTTGAACTCAACAAGTCTGGTCAACGAACATGCCTACCTCGCAAACTATGTGACAATGAAGGAATTTGTCTTGTCTGAGCACAGCCATACTCGCTACGCGTAAGTGCTTGCATGTATAAGATTCCACATTATACTGATTACAATCAGTCTCATCAGTATTCTCTTTGTTGTAGGCACCTGTGTCATCGCTGGAACCTGGAAAACACACATCGCCACAAAGATCATATCCAGCAGCTTATCTATGAAGTTGAACCAGCATTTGCTTATGTCGGCAGCATCTAACAATCGACACCAAACATCGTTGCCGTACCGATTGGGTACGTATATCGAATGTGTTGGCCCATCATAGAGGTAATGGCTGAGCGTTTACTTCTCATCCAGGTTACCTACCCAAGCGCGCCCTTTCGTTATTCGTTGCCGGATACGTTGTTCTCAACATAGTGTTTTCTTGTATCTCTTTCCACCATGCCACCCCAAATGCGTGGTATGCCGACCGACGTCACGAAATTGCTGCTTACGTTTCGAACCGTACCGGGGTTCTCAGCTTTGCCAATCTTGCTATTGCAATCCTCTTCTCAGGTCGCAACAATTTGCTCATGTACGTCACTGGCTGGAGTCAGAGCACAATGCTAGCCATCCACCGATGGGCATTCAGAGTTGCAACCGTGCAGGCGGTCGTACACTCCATCATCTATACAATAACCTACTTCTGGACTGGCGGATCAGTCGCATACCAGACTGAAGCAGCTAAGCCTTACTATTGGTGGGGTATCATCGCTACCGTTGTGCTATGCCTCGCCATAGGCTTTGCAGTCCTTCCCATCCGCACTCGATCATACGAAATCTTCCTCATCACCCACATAGCTTTTGCTATACTTGCATTGATGGGTTCCTGGTACCACATCGATCTGCGCTTTGGCAACAAATGGGGTTACAAGGTCTGGCTGTACATTGCATTTGCCTTCTGGGCATTCGATCGACTGATGCGATTCGGTCGTCTGCTGTACTTCAATGGTTTCGGCAGTCCTATTGCTGTTGTCAAGCAGATTCCGCATACCGATATCTTGCAGATGACTATCTATCCGAAGAAGGCTTGGAACGTGAAACCTGGACAGCGCTCTTTCTTGTACATACCTCTGCTTGGCAAGCCTTGGGAGAACCACCCTTTCACCATCGCCTCTTGGAGCTCTTCCGAGCTCGGTCGCCACACGCCAGTCGTCGGAAGCACATTTGCTGGCAAAGAAGCAGAAGCCCAGAGTGTCGAAATTGACAGCTCTTCCGCTTCACAAGACAGTCACGAGTCGCAACATCCTCATAAACTGGTATGTCTGATGCGAGCCAGAGAAGGCATGACCGCCTCACTACTTCGAAAGCTACAAAGATCAGGAGCAAGCTCACTTCCCATATCCATCCTTACCGAAGGACTGTATGGCGGAAATCGTACTGCATTGATGCCGTTGGAGACCGCAGACACTATTCTATGTGTCGCAGGGGGTATTGGCATCACGAGTTGCATGAGTTTCCTACAGCAATACGTCAATGAATAGCTATCGGCTGTACCTACTTCGAGAGAATTGATGGGCCACACAACCAACTTCGTACTTGCTTGGTCAGCTAGAGAAGAGTCGCTCATTCAGCATGTTTCTACCACGCTTTTACCTGACTCTGCTGCAAGTGCGCGGAACAAGCAGATTGGGCATCGGTTTTGGTGTACAGGGGAGCAGAGTAGTCAAGACAATGGGCTTGAGCAAGGCAGTGACTTGCAAAGAGGCAGGATGAATGTTGAAGAGGTCGTGGGATCGGTAGGAGAAAAGGGGAGAAGAGTTGTGGTGGTGGTTTGTGCGCCTGGCGGCATGTCGGATGAAGTAAGGGAAGCTGTGGTTGGCTGTTTGAGAGATGGCATGCTTGTTGACTTGATCGAGGAGGCATTCGCACGGTGAAGTCCTCTTCCACCTTGCCAAATCGACAGCCATAGTATTGTCTTTTCTCATCCCACTTTACTCATCCCTTGCTTTGTCATGAAGAACTTAGTTTGTGGTCTGGGTTTCTGCTGGGCTAATGTCAATTGACTACTCTAGCCTGGTAGTTGTTCGAGAAAAGCTCTGGACAATTGCAGCGTCGTCTCTTACCAACCATCACGTCTTCCCTGCTGCTCACCCTGCTCATACGAATTCTGCACACCCTGACCAAAACGATCAACATCCTGTTCCGCACCATCATATCTGTTCTTCACCCCCTGCCCAAAGCGATCAACATCCTGCTCGGCATCATTATAGCGAGTCTCCACCCCTTGCTCAGCCTGATCATATCTATTCTCAACACCTCGCTCAGCACGTCTACCCTCATTCTCTGCGCCACCAATCTGTTCGCCAATCCAGTTTGCCGCGCTGCGGAGACCGGACCCAATGTCCGAGGGAATGTTTTCGACGCTGTTGACGGTCGAGGTGAAGCCTTGTTCGGCGTAGCGGGCGAGGTTTCCGGGGGCGTTTTCGACGGCTTGTTCGTCGCGGCGGAAGGAGTCGCCCACGCGTTGTTCTTGGCGGTCGAAGGCCGCGTCGGCGCGGTCGTAGGTGCCCTCTGTTATTGGGAAGTGTGGGTTGGTTTCAATGGTTTGTGGGAGGGAGATGAGGGCGACGAACCTGCTCTGCCTACAGTCTCGCCGGCGAAGCGGGCGGCGTTCTCGTCGTAGTCGCGGTTGTTGTAGTCGGACATGTTTGAGTATTTCTTATGGTAGGGTTTGGTGTTGAGAGATGGATGAATTGATATTGCTTGATGATGGAGAGAGAAATGCAAAACGGAGCTAGCAGCCAGGTGTCCTTCCTTATATACGGCTGATCATATGGCGTCAAACAAGCTGATCGGTGTCTCGACAATGACGTGGCCCAAGGCAAGAGGTCGGTGAGCTTGACTCTTGTCAAGCTCCTGTCACTATTTTAATGGGTCGTGGCGGGGTCGGATCAACAATCTGAAACACGCTTGTGCCCCTGGTTCGAAGTCTGGAGCTGATGAAGAGTTATGAAGAATTTGCTCATGTATCCGAGAGATTATGCAAGAGATACAGCCATAAACACTCCTATGCAGTCACTGCGGTCAGACTCTTGCTACCTCCTCCATCACTGACAACAGTAATACCATTTGCCGGCTTCTTCGTCTTGGTCAAGCTGACACTGTACTTGCCATTCGCCAATGCCAATGCAGCAGGCGTCCCAGTCGCTGTGTTTGTCAAATACAACTTCAATTTCGCATCATAGCCAACAATATTGGTGTTGGCAGTGACCGAGAGGCGACCACCTCCTGAAGAGTCCCATGTGTAGCTTTCAATGGTCACGACGTCCTTGATAGCAGGATCGCTGATGACTGTGACGTTGGCATTGCCACTTGTGCCTGCTGCAGTACTGCTGGCTTTGATGTTGAAGATATATGTGGCCTTTGCCGTGCTAGAGGGAGCAGTGAGAGAGGGACTTGCGGCGTTGCTACTTGAGAGAGTGACAGTAGGTCCACTAACTTGAGACCAGCTGTATGTGAGGTCGTTGGGGCCAAAGTCTACCTTATTGGTGATATTGAAACCTAGCTTGACCACGACTCCAGGACGACTCGTTTGGGTATCACCGACAGCCAAGGTAGGCGTGCTTACTGCAGCTGATCCAGAGCTACTTGGGGTCGATGTAGCGGAAGCAGAAGGATCAGTCGCGCTCGATGCTGTACCAGAAGCAAGAGCAGAAGAACTAGCAGTTGGGGGAGCGTAAGGAGCACAGCTCTTTGTGGCGGGAGCATTAGCACCTGGCCAGGGATTGAGCTGACCAAAAAGATTGCCGTTACTGTCGTATCCCAGACCCTGTGCAAGGAAAGGAAAGTTGCTAAAGTCATTGACGGGCGGAACAATGCCAGGGACATTTGCTTCGGGGAAGAGATACTCCAAGACAGGTTGGACATAGCGGCCAGCGTTGATCTTGTTGTCCGTCAGCTTCTCACCAGTAGAAGCGCGGATGACGTATTCGCGAGTGTACTTGGATGTTGTTGTAGTAGACGATCGCCAAGTCCACTTGTTCCTCACATCTCCTGCCTTGTAAGAGGCAGCGCCAACACTTCTTTCTGTCTCTTCACCGGTACAGGGGTTGACATCAATGGCAAAAACTGTAATACCAACAGTGAGATCTGACGTGTAACCGATGAACTGTCCAAGATCAGTACGATGCTGTTTGACTCCATCGAGACGAAATTCGGATACTTACTCTGGAGTCACCAAATTCGGAGGTGGTTCCACCATCGAAGATCCCAATGATAGCATCTTCGACACGGATATAAGTGGGAGCGCCAGTAGTAGTGATTTGTACACTGGGAGCAACAATTGCGTAACAAACAATAGTGCCACCAACGTTGATGCCAGAGTATTCGAGATAATCTCCCACTTGGAAAGGAACCATTTTCAAAGGGTCTGGTGCTTGGCTGGTAAGGTGTCAGCATGGAATGTTCCAGCGTGAGAAGTTAGAGGAATGTCTTACAATGTGCTTCGTCCTGCTGGTCGGTTGCTCGTGGGACAAAGTGGATCAGATGAAGACCTCGGAATACACATCGGGAAGCCGCTGAATGCTGTGATGGAAGGATTCTCATCATCTGCGGTGTAGAGAGGAGACTTGGTATATCCCACAGAGTAGACTGCGTTCGGGTCGTTGATCGCGATAATTGGGCCACCCTTGATCTTCATAGTACCAGCGGCAAAGTTGATGCTTTCGACTGTCCCGGAACTTGCTTGCAAGAGATATTCTCCAACTTGCACAAGGCCGGCGATTGCCTTGCCGTTGACCACATTTCCAGTCACTCTTCGCGGAAATGTCAGAGTACTGAATGTAAATTCCAGAACGGGAGATGAACATACGAAACCTCATGGCCGACATAGCTGTTCGCGCTTGCGAACTCTCCAAAAGGTGCAAAAGCAGCAGGGAATTGCACTTGGAGATTCTGGGGGATCGTGACTGAGTAACCATTGACGGAGATGGTACCTCCGGAATTGTAGGTGCCATCGCTGGCAATTGCGCTGTCAAGTCGACCATCAAGAACAAATGGTTCGACGGTCTGAGCAGCTGCGCGCGAGCCCAACAATGCAACAGAAAGAAGTTTAAGTGCGGTAGAAAGCATATTGAGAAGTGTGACTTGAGACAATGAATGAGATACTTGCAACACAACGCTATCGCTTTATATCGACATCTCAGCCGCTAGACATGATATGAACAAGGCCGTGATCGATATAGATACCTCAGAAAGTGACATACAAGACATTCTCGAATGCATCACAGCTGTATACAGTCAGGTCACTCACTAGGGTACAAAGCAGGACTTGGGTCAGGTCAGGTCACGATAACTCTGTCGCAGTGACAACCATGTCTTGAGGATCAGGGCTTGGGTAAGATAAGACGGGTACGAGAGATGTGCCTGCCTTCTTCACCAGCTGACATGACATCCATCAAGTATCAGTCTGCAAGGGCTTCGTAGCAAGGTAGAATGTTTGGTACAGCAGAGTACACAGGCCGAAGCCACAGGTTTAGTGTTCTGTCGAGGTCCTCGTGGTGTCAATTCGATAGCTGAAAGAGGAGATTCCGAAGCCTCTTTTCACCTGTCTAGTCTCCGAAATTTTCGTGGATCGTTGTTCGCAAAGGCGGAGCATTTGCCCAAAGTATGCTGGCAGTCGCTCTGCCAAGGCATGTCGTCTGAGTGGTCGTCAAGGTTCCAGACCGAGTACCGAGTACACGGGGCATCTGATAACAAGCATCAGCGTTCAGCTGCCGAGCCCTTGAGCTCGGCGCCAAGTGTCAGCTAGACTGTGACATAGGGAAAGATGTCCATGTGAGTGTGGTTGAAGAATTCGAAGGCAGTCAGCGCCAAGTCCTCCCCCCAGACTCAGGTCTTGGCAAGAAACATCCCGATCTCCGCAGGATTGCAGTCCGAACCTCTCTTGCCTCTGCTCTCTCAGGATAATCAAGACTCAATTCACGCTGCGTATAGCGCTAATAGGGTCACATACCGAGGGTGTCTGTGATCGAATGTTCAGGCCATCTAATTTTCAGGCGCATCTTCCAAGC
This sequence comes from Aureobasidium sp. GC_Fusr_1, assembly GCA_026538705.1. NCBI lineage: Eukaryota > Fungi > Ascomycota > Dothideomycetes > Dothideales > Saccotheciaceae > Aureobasidium > Aureobasidium sp. GC_Fusr_1. The sequence continues at coordinate 66,839 of JALPCE010000101.1, forward strand.
GCAGCCGTCGGTAGACATTCTGATTCTTGGCGAGTGCAGCCACATACGGAACAGCAAAAGCATCTTGTGTACACCGCACGCTGGCCTTTCCGTCTTCAGCCCGGGACTGACAGAGAGAAACCTTCCTGTTTTCCACAACTAGCTACAGTAGCAGTCTACAGACCACATCCGGCTCGGTCCCTCGGAAAATTGCTGCCAGAATAGGACAATTATAGACAACACCATGGTGTATTCTTAGAAGATGCAGCTCGAAAGTGTTGATCGTTGGCTATTGGCTCTCTTGGCCCGATCAGCTGTCTGCCAGGTTGTACAAGCTGTCAGCTTTATGCTTCAATAGTCTTCTGCCTTTTGAGCAGGTCTTGGTCATTCGGAGCCGTCCACCTCGTCTGTGTCTAATGGTCGAGAACCCTATTCGACTGGTCTTGAACATGAACTCAGCTGTGACATTCCGGACAGGCTGCTTACCTGACGCACTCGACCATTCAGAGACTGGGCTGACTTGACGCCGCCACACTCGGTCACACTCTCAACCTTCGATCCTCTACCTTGTGAAAAGAGACGCCATGAGCCGCTGTCTCGCCACGTAAAGTGTCCACTTCAAAGATACAGACTTCAGCTGCTGTAGAGGAGCAAGGATGTAGGCGGCGATTCCGAATGTTCCTACTTGGTAGAGCCCGTTCTGGAAGTTGTAGTGGCAAGACAGTTAGGCATACTTAGAATTTGTACATTGCTGTAAACAATTCAAATCCTAGTGAGTCCGAATATATATAGGGCTTGCCTGTACTAGGATAAGTCAGAAACCCCGACAGCCATCTCTCATCTCATCTCCTTTCAACAAGCAAGGCCTTTGTACTATGCACTCTCTTCTTCTTCTAACTCTGTTCACATTGGCTGAAGCCAAGGGATGGTTGAGCCCTGTTTATCAAAACTTCTTCTCGGTCCCTCTACCTATTCCGCCGATCGCCCAGCCTTACAAGTGAGCAATTGTAGATCCACATATGGACTTGGTCTCTGATGATCATTGTTAGGACGTATGATAACATTGACTACTATGAGATCGATATCAAGCCTGTTGATATCGAGATTTACCCTGGCAAGAAAGCACGTCACGTCGGGTACAACGGGTCTGTCCCCGGACCAACTTTCAAGATGCAACAAGGTCGCGAAGCAGTCGTTCGCTTTATTAACCATGCCGACCGTGCGAACTCGGTCCACCTCCATGGTTCCTACAGTATGTCCTCTGTCCTTCTGAATGCGGATGATACAATACGTTGACCATTTCCCCTTAGGTCGTGCTCCCTTTGACGGCTGGGCTGAAGATACAACCGAGCCGGGACAGTATAAGGACTACTACTATCCCAATGCTCAAGCTGCCAGGACACTTTGGTACCATGACCATGCTGTCGGTCATACTGCCGAAAATGCCTACTATGGTCAAGCTGGCTTCTACATCCTGGAAGACGCTCAGAAGAATGCTCTTAATCTACCCTCTGGCGACTTCGACATCCCGCTGGCTCTCGCTGCTAAGCGTTATAACGCTGACGGCTCGCTCTGGGACCCCGAGGCTAATGGAGAGACCACAAGTGTCTTTGGTGATGGTATGTCAGCTAGATTTCCCATCTTCCTTGGATATACATCACTAACAAGCCTCTGGTAATCCACATCAATGGCGCTCCTTGGCCTTACGCTACAGTCGAGCCCAGGAAATATCTGTTCCGCTTCTTGGATACCTCAGTCAGCCGTTCGTTCCAGCTCTACGCAGAGGCAGACAAGAAGCCCGGCACTCGGATCCCATTTACAGTCATCGGATCAGACGCGGGTCTCCTCGCTAGTCCTGTCAGTACCACTCAGCTCGACATATCTATGGCCGAGCGCTGGGAATGCGTCTTTGACTTTTCTGGGTATGAAGGTCAAAACATCACACTCAAGAACACAGGTAATGTCGCTGCAGACGACGACTTTGATGGCACTGATAGAGTCATGGTGAGTGTTCACACGCTCCCGGCAATAACGTAAATGCTGATGAGAGTAGCGATTTGTGGTTGGCAACTCTGTGAGCGATACGAAGGGCAACGGTCCTTTGCCAGCAACTCTCCGCAGCGTACCACTGCCACCAGCTAAGATAGGTGTCGATCGCTCTTATGAGTTTATGCGCAGTAATGGCGAATGGCAAGTCAATGGTGTTACCTGGGCTGATGTCCAAGATCGTGTTATTGCGAAACCTGAAAGAGGATCTGTTGAACGCTGGGAGCTTATCAACAGTGCAGGAGGCTGGAGTCACGTTAGTCTACACCTGCTCATCTTCTTGTCGAGACTATGCTAACACTTTTCTCATCTCTAGCCAATCCATATTCACCTCATCGATTTCCAAGTCGTCGGCCGCACTGGAGGAACCCGCGGTGTCCTTCCCTACGAACAAACAGCACTCAAAGACGTCGTCTGGCTAAACAAAAACGAAAAAGTCCAAGTCCTTGCCCGCTACGGCCCGTAAGTAACCCGAGCACATCTACCAAACATGACACTAACGATCATCTTTCAGATGGGACGGTCTCTACATGTTCCATTGCCACAATTTAATCCACGAAGATCACGACATGATGGCTGCCCTGAACGTCACTGCCCTCAAAGATCTCGGTTACGACGAGAAGACTAGATTCATCGACCCCATGGAGCCCAAGTACCGTGCCAAGAGCTTCAAACCAGAAAATTATACCAACCGTGACGGTGATTTCGAGGACAGCGCTATTGAAAAGAAGTGCAGAGATTTTCAAGACATGATTGCTTACAAAAATGCACCCGAGGTCGAGCAGAAGCTTGAAGAGTACTGGAAGACTCATAGTTCACAGACGACGCTCGTAACAAAGACTTCCTCTGGTGGCAGTGGTGGCGGAAGCTCGGTTTCTGCGAGTGTGTCTGGCGGTGCTTCTTCAGGGGTTTCTGGTTCGGGATCTGCAACAGCTTCGGCAACTGTGGCTTCCTCAGTCACAAGCACATCAGGCAGCACGCTCATCACATCGATCAGCTCAGCGAAGAGCACTTCCACTACCAGTGATGACAAAGGTGGCAAGAACAAGTCGACCACGAGCTCTTCTACAAGCGATGACAAGGGTGGAAAGAACAAAACGACTACGAAGAAGTAGATAGAGCATGAAATTTCACTCCTGTACTGGCGTCAGGGCTCATGCTAACTTCATCTCGTCTTCTCAAAACCTCTGCTGGATCGAAATGAGTGTGTGAACAGGATCGTTGCATTTCAAGGATACTCTTGACTCGAAGTTAAGGCTGTTCGTCGGTGGAGACTCTAAATCGCTGAATCAATATGTGCATTACTATGGCGAGAATATACCTTGACAACAACTTGTGAATGGAGACTAGAAATTTCTCTGTCAGATCCTGCATCCTTAATTGTGGTGAGAGAAACGCAAACACCCTCCTTGGAGATGGTAAGCATCTACAAAGAGCCGAGATCTCTTGCGCGTTTCTGCAGCCGGGCCACCTTCCAATCACAAGATTACTCCGTGAATCCTGATGGTTCAAGAATCGACGTCGCGATGAGATCAAGATGGAGCTTTGCATACTGCGCCCATGACTCCAATGATCACGTTGTAATGGCGTACCGAAACGCATAGAATTGTTTCGTTATCAAACAGCAGATACTAAGATATGCTATCTCCTGTTCTGGTATAAGCTCGCGTAGGTAGATCTGAGCCACCCCCAGTACTGAGCCAGCGTTTGAGCCGTCGCGCGCAACGCTGCCATCGCTCAATTCATCAAATAGTCGTCTATCTGCCACTCAGATAGACATGTTTTGAACTCCTTCGCGCGCATCTCCCTTGCAACTAATTCAGCTGCGTTGGCTAGCCTCTTGTAGTCAATTCTGGCTCGTTTCTCAGCTTGTTCGCGCTCCTGTTCAGCCTGAAGCCTCTGCGCAAGAACTATCTCTTCTGTACTAGCAAACGTGGTATTAGGGTTCTTCTCAACTCTCTTTCGCTTGTTTGATGATAGGGCCTCAGTTTAAGCCTCAAATTTGCGTCGTTCGGCCTCATGTTTAGCGCGCCAGATGTTGCTATTATTAATAGCTTTGCCAGCTTTGTTAAAGCCTTAAAACAGCATGCGTTTATTAACGTCAGATATTGGTAATTCTCTAATTTTTGGAGCTATAGCTCGATATAAGGCTTAATGGCTTGCTAGCGTACAAATGCCATGTAATTTAAGCTGATTTGGTGGTGTAGTAGCACGAATTAGGTGAGTTTTAACCTAGCTCGAGTTAACACTCTTATTAGGATTCCATGGAAACAACCTAGCAGTTTCCTAGCCTTTTTTAAGTGTTTCTAACTTCTAGACCTCTTTACGAGCCTAGTAGTACACTTAAATAAAAGTTTTCTTCTTAGTAGGCATAGAATCATCCATATGTGCCAGATTTTAGATAATCTAGCGGTATTTGCCTTTTAACGGTGAAAATGCGCCAACATTAAGAGGTTATAGTACATGCGATGAATGAGCCGGTAAATAGATCAATTCAACTTTGTTAATCTTGCACTAATACATGAATTCAGTGGTTATATAGCTACCATGGCCATCATAAAGTAGAATTCTATACCTACCTAAAGTAGGCTTCGTTTCGGGTAGAAACATGTAGTATAACCATTAGAGACAAGTATTGTTGCTTGTCTAGCCATTTTTAGATGTAGTGAATTGCTAGTAAGGTGTTGTATGGTTGAACCAGGTTGTCTATAAGTTCTAACCTTTAAAAATGATTAGAGGGGTAGTTAAATTGCCATTTCCGTTAATACATTCGAGGATCGAGACCCATTCGCGCGATTTAGGTGATTCAACGTATGTACGCTGCTTGTCGGATGCTAAAAGTATAAGGGAATTGACACGTTTGCCCATAGCAATGCCGTGTTCATCCATATTCTAACAGTTAGCTTAGACGACTTAGTAGGCGACCTTTATGCGATGAAATAGGTCAAAATGAGCCTGTAACACTTTAGGACGTATTCCATCGATACGAGCGGCCTCAATAACCCTACCAATGACACTACGAACCGAGGGGTTACGTTGCATAAACTAGTTAAGCCATTTGATCCTAAGGGGCCTTATATCGCCATTTGCAACACAGATTTAAGCCGCCATCTCTCGCGCGCGCGCGTGCGAGGGGGGGTATCCACGTTCGTCCATCTCTTTGATCCATTGAACAAGCCACTCCTCTTGTACATCAGTCAGTCGTTGTTAAAACTCGTGAGATATCGCGCGTGTAACTCCTCCGTTGATGCGACGGC